>BDMV01000010.1:7055146-7276468 GCA_008326285.1 Oryza officinalis
AAGTCAAGAGAGTATGATATGCACTTGGCCGATTTACGCAAGGTACTTGAAAGAGCAAGGAAGTATGGTCTCAAAATGAACCCTAACAAGTGTGCCTTTGGCGTATCGGCCGGTCAGTTTTTGGGTTTCTTGGTCCACGAAAGAGGAATTGAGATTACACAGAAGAATATCGACGCTATAAAGAAGATCAAGCCTCCGACGAACAAGACCAAGTTACAATCTCTGCTCGGCAAGATCAACTTTGTCCGGCGCTTTATATCGAACCTGTCAGGAAGAATAGAGCCGTTCACTCCGTTATTGAAGATAAAAGACGATCAAGAGTTTACATGGGGTGACAAGCAGCAAAAGGCGCTGGACGACATCAAAGAATATTTGAGCTCCCCACCAGTTCTAATTCCTCCACAGAAGGGAGTTCCGTTCAGGCTGTACCTATCGGCCGATGAGAAGTCTATCGGCTCAGTTTTGGTTCAGGATATTGACGGCAAAGAGCGGGTTATTTTCTATCTCAGCAGGAGGTTGCTGGATGCCGAAACAAGGTACACGCCAGTGGAGAAACTATGTTTGTGCTTATATTTTTCATGTACTAAATTGAGGCATTATTTACTTTCCAATGAGTGCATTGTGGTAAGTAAGGCCGATGTGATGAAATACATGTTATCGGCCCCCGTGTTGAAAGGAAGAATTGGGAAGTGGATTTTTGCCTTAACAGAGTTCGACTTACGGTATGAATCGGCCAAAGCGATCAAGGGACAAGCCCTGGCCGATTTTATTGTTCAGCATAGAGATGATTCAATTGCATATTCAGATATTGTGCCATGGACATTGTATTTTGATGGGTCTGTTTGCAGACATGGGATGCGGTATCGGCCTAGTCATCATATCCCCTCGGGGGGCAAGCTTCGAGTTTGCCTTTACTATCAAGCCTTATTATACTAATAATCAAGCAGAGTATGAGGCTGTTCTCAAAGGTTTGCAGTTATTACAAGAGGTTGAGGCCGATTCCGTAGAGATCATTGGTGATTCACAGTTGGTCATTAATCAACTTTCTGGGGAGTATGAATGCAAGAATGATATTCTCAGAGTTTACAATGAGGAGTGGCAAAGGAGTTGTTACAAGCTTTCAAGATTGTGACGATGAGGCATATACCCAGGAAGCAGAACTTCGAGGCCAATGATTTAGCTCAGGGGGCATCAGGATACAGGCCGATGGCTAAAGATGTTCAGATTCAAATTGCTACCGTGGATGCCGATGACTGGAGGTTTGATATCATCGAGTATTTGAGAAACCCTTCTCAATCGGCGTCACGAAGAATGAAGTATAAAGTTTTACATTATGTCTTACTGGACGATGATCTATATTATCGGACGATTGATGGTGTCTTGCTCAAATGCTTGAGTCTCGAAGAAGCCAAAGTTGTTATGAGCGAGGTCCATGAAGGGATTTGTGGAACACATCAATCGGCCCATAAAATGAGATGGCTTTTAAAAGCGCGTTGGATATTTTTGGCCGACAATGCTAGAGGATTGTTTCAAGTATTATAAAGGATGTCAAGATTGTCAGAAATTTGGAGCAATTCAGAGAGCACCGGCATCGGCTATGCATCCAATCATAAAGCCGTGGCCGTTTCGTGGATGGGGAATAGATATGATCGGCCAGATAAACCCGCCATCAAGCAAGGGACACAAATATATACTAGTGGCTACAGATTACTTCACAAAGTGGGTTGAGGGCCGTTCCCCTTAAGAAGGTTGATTCCAAGGATGCAATTCAATTTGTCAAAGAGCATATAATATATCGGTTTGGACTACCACAGAACATTGACTACAGATCAGGGATCAATCTTCGTGTCCGATGAGTTTGTCGAGTTTGCTGAAAGCATGGGCTATCAAGCTATTGAATTCTTCTCCATATTATGCGCAAGCTAATGGGCAGGCAGAAGCTTCTCAACAAGACTTTAATCAAGTTAATCAAGAGAAAAATTGATGAACAGCCGAGACGGTGGCATACCACGCTGGCCGATTCCCTTTGGGCGTATCGGATGGCTTGTCATGGTGCAACTCAAGTGCCACCTTATCAGCTGGTTTATGGACATGAAGCTGTGCTGCCGTGGGAGACCAACATCGGCTCAAGGAGGATTGCCTTGCAAGACGACTTGACAGCCGATGAGTACCATAATCTTATGGTCGATGAGCTGGATGACTTGGCACATGTCCGATTGCGGGCATTGGAGAAAATAAAGCGGATAAAGATCGAGTTGCTCGTCATTATAATAAAAAAGTTGTTGCCAAGTCGTTTGAGGAAGGGGATCTTGTTTGGAAATTAATAATGCCGATTGGTTCTAGAGATAATAAATTCGGCAAGTGGTCACCTAATTGGGAAGGTCCTTTTCAGATTCATCGATGTGTTCCCCGTAATGCTTATCTGCTCAGAGGATTAGATGGAGAAGTTTATGGCAGAGCTCTTAACGGCAAATACTTAAAGAAATATTATCCAAGCGTATGGATCGACTCATGATCGGCCTTCCAGCCGATTTATGATCACAAGCCGATGTACTATGCATCGTCTTTAGATGGCCGATATATACTATCGTCCTTAGTTCAAATTTTAACAACATGAGCCCTCATCTTCTAAAATTTGGGGGCATATATATAAGTGCGATGCGCAATTTTTCAAGATTGTTAGATTGATTCAAGGATTCAAGTTTATGGTTTCAAAACTTTTCAGACTTGGACTTTTTCAGGATGAGATCTAATTCGGCTGATTGGCCGATGAAATTAATTACAATAGGAGGATATCTGTCTACAAGGAGGACACAAAATATATTACATCACCCTATAAAGTTTGCAATAGCTGCAATGGCTCTACGGCGGATTTGATCAATATCTTCTATGGCTTGGGCGTCATCGGCCATCGACCCTGGGATTGGCTTCAAAGATTTGCTCAGGGTTGCAAGGTACTTGGTCGATGCCTTCAGCTTCACCGTTTTGGTCTTCTATGGCCTTGGGGTGATGCAGCTATTTCCGGCTTCAACTTCTTAGATTTCTTTGCGCGTGGCTTCTAGCTTCGATTCTACGTCTGCTTTCAAGGCGGTTTGTCACACCCTGAGGTTCTCCCAAATCGTAAAAATAAATTTAATAATTTATCTGAGAAATTGTTGAATTAAATCTGGAGAAAAACCCAATTAAATAATGCATTAAAGAAGTGGAAATGGCAAGGTGGAATTTTTCTTGAGTTCCCCATGTCAAAATACATTAACAGGATTTTTAGTGGAATTTTCAGAGCCCCAAAATAATTTTAACCAATTAAAAACCCTCAAGCGCAATAAATAAATCCCTGGGAAATTCTTTTTCCTTTTCTTTTTCTTTTTCCTCTTCTCGGGCCGTCGGCCCATTTTTCCCCTCGGCCCAAGCCGAGCGCCGCCCGCGCGCCGCTCTCCCTCCCCTCCCACCGGCCCAGCCGGCCCAAGGCCGCTTCCCCCCGGCCCAAGGCCGCGCCGCCTCCCCGCGCCCCCCTTCCCGGCCCGAGGCCCGGCCCAGGCCGCCCGGAAGTCCGCCGCGCCTCCCTCGCGCCGCGCCCGCTGACGCGTGGGCCGCCGCGGCCGAGTCCGCCTCCGACACGGCCGGCCGCGCGCGCCGCCCGCGCCGCCGCGTTTCCCGGCGGGACTCCCGCCGCGCCGCCCCTATTTATTTCCCCCCCCGAGGCCGCCGCCCCTCGTTTTCCCCGCGCCGCCGCCGCCCTAACCCTAGCCGTGCGCCGCCGTCGCCGAAGCCGCGCCGCCGCCTTTTCCGCCGTCGGTAAGCGCCGCCGCCGCCGCCCTTTTTTCCCCTCTCCGCCGCCGCCGTCGCGCGCGCTCGCTCCGCCGCTCGGCTGCCGCCCCGCCGGGGCGCGCGCCGCCCCGCGCCCGCCGCTCCCGTGCGCCGCCGCCGCGAGCCGCCGCCCGCCGCCGCCCCGCCGCTCGGCCCAAACCCTAACCCTAGCCGCCGCCGCGCGCCTCAGCCGTCGGATCGGCCACTCGGGCCGATCCCGGCCGCCCGCTCCCGCCCGCGTGGCCGCCACGTGGGCGCCGCGTGGCTGCCGCGTCGGCGCCACGTGTGCGCCACGTGGTGCGCAGCCGCCGCCGCGGCTGACGTCAGCCCTAGCCGCTGACGTCAGCAGTGACGTCAGCCCTAAGGGTTTATTGCGCAATAATTAATTAAGGATTTTTCTGTTTTAGTAAAAACACAGATAACTTCAAAAATTCATAACTAATTCATCCGGACTCCGTTTTAGTTCGTTCAAGTCTCAGAAAATTCATAAAAATGCAGAGAATCCATTAAAAATAGTTTTGTTCTTTGTTTCAGTAGACTTATAAAGCATGTATTGTTGTTTGCTTTGTTTGTCGTGTAGATTCCGGTAATTCCGATTCTCCGGTTTACTTCGAAGTTGTTGCCGAAGTCGACCCAGCGCAAGAGCAAGGCAAGTCATACTTTTTCATTTGATCATGTTGTACCTAAATTGCGAAACAGTCTTATTTTTCTCTAAATACTGCATTGTTTTATAATGTCATCTATGGGATAGTTTACCTATTGTACTCAGCCTTATATTGCAATTACCTTATTCCTTTGATAGCTTGGGAAATAATTTGAATAGTTGCTATAATAGAACTTGCTTAGTCCTGCTTAGAAACATTAGCTCACAATTGGGATATTTAAAGCTTCATTAATACTTAATGATGGTTATTTCATGTTGGCTCGCGATGGTTAATCGTGGGTGATTTAATCTTTGGTTTAACTAAAATATTGATTAATGGTGGGTTGTGAGTACATGGTTTTGATGGTCGTGCTCATGACTATTAAGGACCGGTTCGCGGGAAACCCTGGAAGAAGAACCGTGCGTACCACAAGGCAGCGTGGGCAACGGCTGGACTTGAAGTGTAGCTTTCCTCTAGCCGACGTACATTGGTTAGGGTGAGCGTGATGGAGTTTGGATGGGCCCTGCGACGGTCTATGCGGCTACAGGATTCACCAAGGCTCGAGGGGGGGTTGCCCACTGCCTTTTGAGGAGTGGGGGTGAAACCCGAGGTGGTACGATTGGTTAGAGGGGGTTATGCGAAGGGTCCTGTCACAGCTCCTTTTCCCGTATACCGTGGTGGTATGTCGGCGCACAGCAATGTATTGTAGGACTGTGTCTTGTGGGTACAGATGTACACCTCTGATCAGAGTAAAACTATTCGAATAGCCGTGCCCGCGGTTATGGGCGATCAACCAGATTCACCGTGATTAGTTGAACTCTTTAATAATTTGACTTGATGGAAATGGTTTAGTTCAGGTGGATGGTTGGGCCTGTCGCAACGTGGTGTAGCGTTGGGCAGTGATGGTTTAATTCTGACTAATTAATTCAACTGTTTTACTGTTTTCAACTATTGTTTTTAAATGCGTATTTTATGCAAAATAACCATTGCAGCTCTCCTTTGTTATTACTTTCATCATTATTTTCCTTTCCGTTATGACTTGTTGAGTATAGTGGGTAGTACTCAATCTTGCTTTATTTTTACCCACACCAGAGTTGGAGGTTGTTTCCGAGGAAGACTTTTCAGAAGAGTAGGCTTGTTGCTACCGTCGAGGGATGCCTGTGGAGTGGAGTCGCTACGTTGCGAGTGTTTAGTTTTTTTTGATTAGTTGTTTCCTTTTTCCGCTGCAGTTTTGTAAGAGATTTTTATTGTTTTGTAAGACGTGGATCTGTATGGCAACTTTGTCATTTGTGTACCCTGGCTGGTCCTGGACAGGGATTTTAATACACAATTTGCTTTGGAAATTCTGGTAGTGATTTTCTGGGCGTGACAAGTTGGTATCAGAGCCGACCTTGACCGTAGGACAAGCCAACTAGGAAACCTTAAGAGCCCTCTAAAATTTTTCATGTGCATTTTCCCTTAAATTTTAAATTGCTTTGGGAAAAATTTGGGAATGGTGGTGTGGTCTTTGGGATTTTTGAAAAAAAAGGGGGTTCCTTGCATCAAAATTTTCTTTTTGAGCATATGTTGAGTCCCGTTCCTTTGCCCTCTGTAGATGGCAGGTCATCCCCCGACGCACCGTGGTCAGAATATGGAAGGCTTCGTGGCAGAGCTTGCACGTATGACTTTGGTTGTAGGATACCTTGAAGCGCCGGAGTACACCACGATCGAGCCTCTCAGTGGCGAGTTCCCATTCCGAGTCCGTTTGGAAGTACATGGCTTCGTGGGCACCAGTCTTCCCAATATGGTGGTCACCGCTTCAGGAGGATCTGCCGAGCACGCCTGTCAGGAGGCGGCTTACTTGATGAAGGCCAGGATGCGAGAACTACACGACTACGCTCTGCACAGCTCGGCGTACCGTTATCATCCTCGTCGCGGTAGCTCTTCCACCAGTAGCACCTACCGATCTGCAGCGGAGGAGAACGACACTACCTTCGGACGGATGGTCACGGTGATGAAAGGTCTGGATAAGATGCACGTCGATCTCCACAAGGCATCCAAGGCTCTTAATGACCAGAAGTTGATCAAGATTGCCCGTTTGGAGGATGAAGTCGCGCGACTCAAGGCAGATAATGCTAGGTTGCGAGGACACCCAGCGTCAGGAGGACTCAGGATTCGCACCATGCCAAGGAAGAGGACCACCGCTCCTATACGTATCCAGCTTGCGCCAAGGAATTCACCACCCGCTCCAACGCCAGTTCCGCCGCCGCCACCAGGGTTCGCCATCACCTTCGCCCCGGCGTCTGCGTACCAGGGTCCAGCCAGTGGTAGCGGAGGTTGGTTGCACGCCACACCCAGTGGTAGCAACGGCAGTGGTTCAAGTTCAGAGCCAACAAGTGGAGACACTGCCATGGCGGATTCCGGAAACCGTTCCGAGCATTAGGCTCGTTACCCTTAGTTTTTCCGTTTTCTTAGTTTGATTGCTTGTTAGTTGCTGTGTGTTAGGTTGTTGCACTGGGGTTTAGCCGATGGTCGATACCATGTGCCTATGGTATGGCTATCTTATTAAGGATTTTTGCGTGCTGTTTTGGAAGTGTTTTAAGTTAGATCACAACAATTACAGTTAAATTAATAATATATTAAAGCTTTGTTCTGAGCAATCTGTTTTCTTTCTTGTCCATTTCTTTCTGCTGGTTTTTCTCCTTCAGATGGTCAACACCAGGACAAGTGGTAACAACAACGGACAAGTGGGATCCCAGACTAATGGAACAAACACCAACGCTCCTCCTCCACCACCGGATAATCCCACTCTTGCTCAAGTGCTTGCTAGCCAGACGCAGATGATGGCGGCTATGATGCAGCAAATGCAGCAGCAGCATCAACAAATGCAACAGCAAATGTTGCAACAGATGCAACAACAAGCTCAACAGCAGCAGCAGCAGGCCCAACAGAATCAACCACCACCCCAATCCAAGTTGCCAGAGTTTCTTTGTGTCAGACCGCCGGTTTTCTCAAGTACTACCAATCCCATGGAAGCGAATGATTGGCTTCATGTTATTGAGAAGAAGCTTAAACTACTCCAGTGCAATGATCAAGAGAAGGTCGCTTTCGCTACCCATCAATTGCAGGGTCCCGCTTCGGCTTGGTGGGATAACTATTTGGTTACCCGTCCACCCGGAACGGAGGTCACTTGGGCGCAGTTTTGTCGTAGTTTCAGGAAAGCCCAAATCCCTGACGGCATAGTAGCCCAGAAGAAGAGGGAGTTTAGAGCACTCCACCAAGGTAATAGAACAGTGACGGAGTACCTCCATGAGTTCAACCGTCTCGCACGTTATGCTCCAGAGGATGTGCGCACTGATGCGGAAAGGCAGGAAAAGTTTCTTTCCGGCCTGGATGATGAATTGGCAAACCAGCTAATCTCAGGGGATTATGCTGATTTCGAGAAGTTAGTTGATAAGGCGATCCGTCAAGAGGATCAACGCAACAGGATGGATCGGAAGAGGAAGGCAGTCCAATTCAGGACGCAGCAGGGAAGTCAACAGAAGCCCCGGTTCACTGCCGGACAGCAGGGTGGACCTACTACAATGATTGTTTGTCAACATCGACCTTACCAGCCTGGTAATTTCAACAACAACAATTCCGGCAACCGCAACAACAACAGGGGACAGCCCAACCGCAACCCGGTTCCGCGTCCGCCAACGGCCGCAGCTCAGCCAGCTCCATCGACTCAACCCAGGAAGGAGTCCGGCGGAAAATCATTTGTCTGCTTCAACTGCAACGAGCCCGGACACTTCGCCGACAAGTGCCCGAAGCAAAGGCGTGCAGGACCCAAGTTTGTTCATGCTCGTGTCAACCATGCGTCGGCAGAAGAGGCGCTAGCAGCACCAGAAGTTGTACTGGGTATGTTTTCTGTCAACTCAGTCCCAGCTACAGTTTTATTTGATTCTGGTGCAACGCATTCCTTTATTTCCAAGAATTTTGTGGGGAAGCATGGTCTAAGAAAACAGGAACTTAAGATACCAATGCGGGTCTACACCCTGGGAAGTAGTTCCACCTCTGTCAGTTATAGCCCTTCTGTGGAAATAGAAATCCAGGGTTCTAAATTTCTAGCCAATCTTATCCTTCTTGAGTCCAAGGACCTAGATGTCATTCTTGGGATGGATTGGTTAACAAGGCACAAGGGAGTTATCGATTGCGCTAGTCGAACTATCACTCTGGTTAATGAGAAGGGAGAAGTTGTGAAGTTCCAGTCGCCAACACCCCAGAAGCAGAGAGTGTGCTTGAACCAAGTAGATGGGATGAAACAGATCGCAGAAGAAGGGAAAGATATTAAGAAGTTGGAGGATATTCCTATTGTTAGAGAATACCCTGAAGTCTTTCTGGATGACATAACCACAATGCCACCAAAGAGAGAAATTGAATTTCGAATTGATTTAGTACCGGGAACTGCCCCGATACACAACAGACCCTATAGGATGGGAGCCAATGAACTGGCGGAAGTCAAGAAGCAAGTTGATGAGTAGTTGCAGAAAGGATATATTCGCCCGAGTACGTCACCTTGGAGTGCTCCGGTGATCTTTGTGGAGAAGAAAGATAAGACCAAGAGGATGTGCGTCGACTATCGCGCCCTCAATGAGGTGACCGTCAAAAACAAATACCCGTTACCTCGGATTGATGATTTGTTTGATCAGCTAAAGGGAGCAATATGGTTCTCCAAGATAGACCTGCGATCAGGCTACCACCAATTGAGGATTAGAGAGGAGGACATTTCGAAGACGGCATTCACTACTCGATATGGGTTGTTTGAGTGCACAGTCATGTCTTTTGGACTTACCAATGCACCGGCCTTTTTCATGAACTTGATGAATAAGGTGTTCATGGAATTTCTGGATAAGTTCGTCGTGGTTTTTATCGATGATATACTTGTTTACTCTAAGTCCAAGGAGGATCATGAGCAACATCTTCGCCTCGTACTTGAGAAATTAAAGGAACACCAGTTGTATGCCAAGTTTAGCAAGTGTGACTTTTGGCTTGAGGAGGTACAGTTCCTAGGCCACATCATCACAGCTCAAGGAGTGGCAGTAGACCCGTCGAATGTGGAGCCGGTTACCAAGTGGAAGCCTCCGCGCACGGTTTCGCAGATTAGGAGTTTTCTTGGACTTGCGGGTTACTACCGTCGATTCATTGAGAATTTCTCCAAGATTGCCAAGCCAATGACACAGTTGCTGAAAAAGGATGAGAAGTTCAAGTGGTCAGCAGAATGCGACAGAAGCTTTGAGGAACTTAAGAATAAGTTGGTAACGGCACCAGTCTTAATTCTGCCAGATCAGACTAAAGATTTTCAGGTTTATTGCGATGCGTCTCGCCAAGGGCTAGGATGTGTATTGATGCAAGAAGGCAGAGTGGTTGCATACGCTTCGTGTCAACTGCGCCCACATGAGAATAATTACCCCACTCATGATTTGGAATTAGCAGCAGTGGTACATGCCCTAAAGGTCTGGAGACATTACCTTATTGGGAACCGTTGTGAGGTGTATACGGATCACAAGAGTTTGAAGTATATCTTCACCCAGCCGGACTTAAATCTCCGTCAGCGAAGATGGTTGGAATTGATTAAAGAGTATGATCTGGGAATCCATTACCATCCCGGTAAAGCTAATGTCGTGGCAGATGCTTTAAGCCGGAAGAGCTACTGTAACTCCATCAGTATGGAAGAGATGAGCAGCCAGTTGCAGCGAGACTTCGAACGGCGGAACCTCGGTATTGTTGAACATGGGTTCGCGTCCGCTCTAGAAGCACGACCAACGCTCGTGGAGCAGGTCCGAGCAGCTCAAGCTAAGGATCCCGAGATAGCAGAGCTCAAGAAGAACATGAGGGTTGGAAAGGCCCGAGATTTCTCCGAAGATGAGCATGGCACGATATGGATGGGAGAAAGACTGTGCGTCCCGGAAGACAAAGAGTTAAAGGAGTTAATACTCACGGAGGCCCATCAAACTCAGTATTCAATTCACCCTGGCAGTACCAAGATGTACCAAGACCTTAAAGAGAAGTTTTGGTGGGTTAGCATGAGAAGAGAAATAGCTGAATTCGTCGCACTCTGTGACGTGTGCCAGCGAGTCAAGGCAGAGCATCAAAGGCCTGCAGGACTGTTACAGCCTCTCCAAATTCCGGAATGGAAATGGGAAGAAATTGGAATGGATTTCATCACAGGTTTGCCAAGAACGTCGTCTGGACATGATTCTATCTGGGTCATCGTGGATCGACTCACGAAGGTGGCTCATTTCATTCCTGTGCATACTACCTACTCTGGAAAGAAGCTAGCAGAACTCTACCTCGCAAGAATCATGTGTTTACACGGAGTGCCTAAGAAGATCGTATCGGATCGAGGAAGCCAGTTCACCTCAAAGTTCTGGCAGAAATTACAAGAAGAATTGGGAACCCGTTTGAACTTTAGCACGGCTTACCATCCGCAAACTGATGGCCAGACTGAGCGAGTGAACCAGATACTTGAGGATATGCTCAGAGCCTGTGCGCTTGATTTTGGAGGAGCATGGGACAAGAGTTTGCCATATGCCGAGTTCTCCTACAACAACAGTTATCAAGCCAGCTTGCAGATGGCACCATTTGAGGCGTTGTATGGCAGAAAGTGCCGTACCCCGCTCTTTTGGGATCAGACCGGAGAACGACAACTATTTGGGACTGAAGTCTTGAGTGATGCGGAAGAAAAGGTCAGAACCGTCAGAGAAAGGTTGAGAATTGCGCAGTCTCGACAGAAAAGCTATGCCGACAATCGTCGAAGGGAGTTAACTTTCGAAATAGGGGACTTTGTGTACCTTCGTGTCACACCGCTTCGAGGAGTACACCGCTTTCAAACTAAAGGCAAATTGGCACCACGCTTTGTGGGACCATACAAGATCTGCGAGCGTCGAGGAGAAGTTGCCTACCAGCTTGAGCTTCCACCCAACATGGCGGGTATTCACGATGTGTTTCACGTCTCGCAATTGAAGAAATGCTTGAGAGTACCGGAAGAACAGGCCAGTCCCGATCAAATTGAGATTCAAGAGGACTTGACTTATGTGGAGAAGCCGATTCGTATTCTCGAAACCAGCGAGAGGAGGACCAGAAACAAGGTTACCAGGTTCTGCAGAGTTCAGTGGAGCCATCATTCCGAGGAAGAAGCTACATGGGAAAGAGAGGATGAATTGAAGGCTGCCCATCCGCACCTCTTCGCCAGCACCTCCGAATCTCGGGGTCGAGATTCCGTTTAAGGGGGGTAGGTTTGTCACACCCTGAGGTTCTCCCAAATCGTAAAAATTAAATTTAATAATTTATCTGAGAAATTGTTGAATTAAATCTGGAGAAAAACCCAATTAAATAATGCATTAAAGAAGTGGAAATGGCAAGGTGGAATTTTTCTTGAGTTCCCCATGTCAAAATACATTAACAGGATTTTTAGTGGAATTTTCAGAGCCCTAAAAATAATTTTAACTAATTAAAAACCCTCAAGCGCAATAAATAAATCCCTGGGAAATCCTTTTTCCTTTTCTTTTTCTTTTTCCTCTTCTCGGGCCGTCGGCCCATTTTCCCCTCCGGCCCAAGCCGCTGCCGCGCGCTCCTCCTTCCCTCCCGGACCGGCCCAGCCGGCCCAGGCCGTTTCCCCCTCCCGGCCCCGGGCCGCCTCTTCCCCCCCCGGCCCAAGGCCGCCGCGCCTCCCCGCGCCCCTCCCCTTCCCGGGCCGGCCCGAGGCCACGGCCCGAGCCGCCCGGAAGTCCGCCGCGCCTCCCTCGCGCCGCGCCCGCTGACGCGTGGGCCCGCGGCCGAGTCGTCTCCGACTCGGCCGGCGCCGCCGCCCGCGCCGCCGCGTTTCGCGGGGAGTCCGCAACCGCCGCCGCCCGTGCCCTAGCCGGCCTCCTCCCCTATTTATTTCCCCGCGCCGCAACCCCTCTCCCGTTTCCCGAGCGCCGCCGCCTCTCCCCAAACCCTAAAGCCCGTGCGCCGCCGTTTTCCGCCGCCGCCTTCCGCCGGTAAGCGCCGCCGCCGTCCCCTTTTCTCCTTCCCCTCTCGGCGCCGTCGCCCGCCGTGCGCCTCCGGGCCATCGCCGTGCGCGCCGCCCACGCGCGCCGCCGCTGCCGCGCGCCCCCGCCGCCTCCCGTGCGCCGCCGTCGTGAGCCGCCGCTCCGCCGCCGCCCGCGCGCGCCGCCGCTCGGCCAAACCCTAACCCTAGCCGCCGCCCGCGCGCCTCAGCCGTCGGATCGGCCACTCGGGCCGATCCCGGCCGCCCGCTCCCCGCCCCGCGTGGCCGCCACGTGGGCGCCGCGTGGCTGCCGCGTCGGCGCCACGTGTGCGCCACGTGGTGCGCAGCCGCCGCCGCGGCTGACGTCAGCCCTAGCCGCTGACGTCAGCAGTGACGTCAGCCCTAAGGATTTATTGCGCAATAATTAATTAAGGATTTTTCTGTTTTAGTAAAAACACGGATAACTTCAAAAATTCATAACTAATTCATCCGGACTCCGTTTTAGTCCGTTCAAGTCTCAGAAAATTCATAAAAATGCAGAGAATCCATTAAAAATAGTGTTATTCTTTGTTTCAGTAGACTTATAGCATGTATTGTTGTTTGCTTTGTTTGTCGTATAGATTCCGGTATTTCCGATTCTCCGGTTTACTTCGAAGTCGTTGCCGAAGTCGACCCAGCGCAAGAGCAAGGCAAGTCATACTTATTCATTTGATCATGTTGTACCTAAATTGTGAAACAGTCTTATTTTTCTCTAAATACTGCATTGTTTTATAATGTCATCTAAGGGATAGTTTACCTTTTGTACTCAGCCTTATATTGTGATTACCTTATTCCTTTGATAGCTTGGGAAATAATTTGAATAGTTGCTATAATAGAACTTGCTTAGCCCTGCTTAGAAACATTAGCTCACAATTGGGTTGTTTAAAGCTTCATTGTTACTTAATGATGGTTATTTCATGTTGGCTCGCGATGGTTAATCGTGGGTGATTTAATTAAATGTTTCAACTAAAATATTGATTAATGGTGGGTTGTGAGCACATGGTTTTGATGGTCGTGCTCATGATAATTAAGGACCGGTTCGCGGGAAACCCTGGAAGAATTACCGTACTTTCCACAAGCCAGCGTGGGTAATGGCTGGATTTGGAGTATAGCTTTTTCCTAGCCGACGTTCCCCGGAAAGGGTGGGCGTGATGGAGTTGAGTCGGCCGGGGATATACCGGTTGCTTGGCTGCCGGATTCACCAAGGCACGAGAGGGGGCTGCCCGTTGCCGGGAAGCGGAGCGGGGGCGAAACCTGAGGTGTGGTGCGATTGGTTAGGAAGGGTTATGCGAAGGGTCCTGTCACAGCTCCTTTTCCGGTGTACCGTGGTGGTATGTTGGCGCACAGTAATGTGTTGTAGGACTGTGTCTTGTGGGTACAGTTGTACACCTCTGATCAGAGTAAAACTATTCGAATAGCCGTGCCCGCGGTTATGGGCGATCAACCAGATTCACCGTGATTAGTTGAACTCTTAAATAATTTGACTTAATGGAAATGGTTTAGTTCAGGTGGATGGTTGGGCCTGTCGCAACGTGGTGTAGCGTTGGACAGTGATGGTTTAATTATGACTAATTAATTCAACTGTTTTACTGTTTTCAACTATTGTTTTTAAATGCGTATTTTATGCAAAATAACCATTGCAGCTCTCCTTTGTTATTACTTGCATCATTATTTTCCTTTCCGGTATGACTTGTTGAGTACAGTGGGTAGTACTCAGTCTTGCTTTATTTTTCCCCACACCAGAGTTGGAGGTTGTTTCAGAGGAAGACTTTTCAGAAGAGTAGGCTTGTTGCTACCGTCGAGGAATGCCTGTGGAGTGGAGTCGCTACGTTGCGAGTGTTTAGTTTTTTTTGATTAGTTGTTTCCTTTTTCCGCTGCAGTTTTGTAAGAGATTTTTGTTGTTTTGTAAGACGTGGATCTGTATGGCAACTTTGTCATTTGTGTACCCTGGCTGGTCCTGGACAGGGATTTTAATACACAATTTGCTTTGGAAATTTTGGTAGTGAATTTCTAGGCGTGACATAAGGTATCTTTATCGGGCCTAAAAAAAAGCCCGTCACAGAGGAGTGCCATTTGTGACGGGCTTTGTAGATATCTCAAACGGGCATCAAGATGGGGCCCGTCACAGATGATTGTCATCTGTGACGGGCTGCAATTACAGCCCGATGAGATATTTAAGGTTATCTCAATCGGGCCTTAAGTTGGGGCCCGTCACAGATGATTGTCATCTGTGACGGGCTCCAACTACGGCCCGATTGAGATATTTAAGGTTATCTCAATCGGGCCCTAGTTTAGGCCCGTCACAGATATGTGTCATCCGTGACGGGCTTCAGTTCTATGCAGATTTAACATGTCTCTCCGACCATATCTCAATCGGCCTCTTTTTAGGCCCGTTTGAGATGTTTTCTTTGTGACGGCCCACAAAATCCAGTTATATTACAGCCCGTCACAGATGAGAGGATCTGCACTAGTGTAACCTGCAAAATGGATATTCCAATCGAACAAGTGTCAGTACATTAACTATGTTAATGTATTGGCAAGGCAATACAATCCTACATACATGCAAGCTCTAATTTTCAAAGAATGGCTATTTGTAGGTTCATTTGCATAAAGCTAAGTTGGTTCACAACATTTCACAAGCGATAACTTTGTAAACATTTGTAGAATAAGTATATAAAGTAGAGCATGGTGATCAATATAAATAATTTTAGCAACATAATCATCATTTCTCCTCATCATCATTATCATAAGTCATAAACATCAACTTGCACCTTCCCTGGTAGCAAGCCATCATTATTCTCGAAATCATCATCCAATTCCCATCCTCAACCATTTTTATAAAGTAATTTTAGAAGAGATAAAATTACACTCATGCTATTTCTCCAAGTCGCTCTTGACCGTGAGCACGGCTAACCGGTTAGTTTTAACTCTGCAGAGTTCGTACAAATCCACATGATGCGATAAAAGCCCGGAGGCTACACTCTAGTTGGTTCGATGCTGGCCTAGCACCCCACACTCTACACGTTGAGTGCGGACTAGAGGTCACAACTAAGCCGTTACATTGCCTAGTGTCTAGCCTTGCATCAGCGACGGCAAGTATAAATCCATCCTGGGAATGACCCAGAATCGTTAGGTGGCGGGCCCACGCCTTAAACCTAACGCCGTGGCAGCGAACACATCCGTTCCCCCACGAGGCACTATACCGTTGAATTGGATAGACTTAGACGCCCATGCTGTGAGGCGGACCATCCGTCCCCTCACAGAACACACCCAGCTAGTCTTGTTGCTAGCATTATAATCAACACACACACATGGGTAGTTCCTATGAATCATCGCTCAGACTAATACATTCTACTCCGGCCTACCAATATGCAAGGCTAAACACTAAACAACTTAAGAAGCTAAGGTCATCCCATACTAACACATGTGGCGGTACTGTATACTTAGTTGGTAACATAGAGTTCGGTCCTTAATCGACTCAGGCGAACGCTCCCCCTATCGGTGCACAACTACTACCATATGTACACCACTCGCCGCCCAAGTCTAGAAATATATTTAACTCCATTTTATTTCACAAATAACCAGAGGCTTCACCTCTGTCCAGAAGTCATAAATTGCCCATTTTCAAAATATAAGATGATCACAATGTTTATTAGCAAATCACTAGGCATAGCTAAGCATATGACATTTTATTTAGCAATGATAAGTCTGGTTGAGCACATGGAGAGTACTCTAAAACATTCTAAGGTTACAAACATCAAGGATAACAAATCTCAAGGAGGATTATGCAACAAATAGGTCATAACTATCATTTCATCACTTTCAAATAATTTTCCCAAACATAACTATCTAACGTATGCAACTTTGCAATAGAAAATGTTTACCCAATAAAAACATAGGATCAAGGTGTTCAAAGGAGGAGGGCACTTGCCTTAGTTAGAATCTCTCTCACGGTCAGCAACAGAATCCACACTTCTCACCGAAAGCGATATCGTTCACTATACGAAATAACGGTAACAATATAAACACCAAATCATACAAAAATCCAAAAATGCTTCTAATATGCATAAACTCATTATAGTAAATAGGTACTGACTAAACATGCTTTATAGTGAAGTAATTTCTATTTTATCATTTCTATTCTAGGGTATATGAATTTTATAAGTTCTATACTAGACATAGGCTAATTAAGCTCTATTAGTATTCAAATGCAATTTAGGTTCAAGATTTGTGAAGTGTTTGGCTTGCTGCAGTGAAAGGGATGTTCTCAGGAGTACAGAAAAATTGGTTTCACAATTTCTAGAGTTAGTATGATTTTATTATGAATTTTATAAGCTAGATGCCACATTGTACTAGTTATTTGATATATAAAACTTTAGGAGCATTTTTACTACAGTACATGTTATATCTTAATTCATGATAATTAAGTTTATGAAATTATGGATCTAACAAAACTAGAATCACCTAATTTGGAGTTGGAATCAATTTCCTATGAATTTTACAAGTTCTCATATTAATTACAGCTATTCACGATTATTTAAAATGTATGAAAATATATAAGCTGGTTGCTCTATAACTTAATTCACCTAAATTAAGTTGAGAATTTGATGATTCTAACAAATTTTAGTTCAAGTTATTTCGAGCTAAAATTAATTTCCTGCAAATTATATAAGTTATATTGTGTTTTATGCAAATTATTCTTTACACAAATAATTAGAGATATTTCTTCTACTGTAGGTGGTAAGTTTTATACTACCATATTAAAGATCATAATTTTGTGAATCATCTGTAATTTGGTTCACTCAAATTGTTGCTAAGATGAATTTTCTATAGATTTTACAAGTTTGATGACTTTACAATTGAACAATAATTGTTCTAATTATTTTTTTATATATTTTCCAAATTTTAATAGCAAAGGGTCCACTAGTCATAGGCTAAAATCTTACAGATAAAACCCTACATGTTTTGATTTCTTCTTATCAAGTCCCAACCTCTTAAATGGAAGTGGGGCCCACCTGTCATTGAGACAAAGGAGTGAAGAGAAAACAGCAGCAGCCGACGACGCAGGATGGAGGCGGTGTAACAGCCCTAGGCTCATAACCATGTATTTAGAAGTGCAATTGTTGTCCTTTAGATTGCATATTTACTATATTGCAAATTGATCATATGCGATAACAAAATTAACTCTAATCGGTAAAATTGAAACCACTTCTATTTGAACAATAACTTGAACATAAGTATACATGTTTAATAATTTATTCAAATACTAGTTTATTTATCACCAACAAAAATAAATTTTGTGGAATTTTAGCTCTCCGTTTTGACCTCCTGAAATTTCAATATATCTTTCAGCCTAACCAATTTCATCTTTTCACCAGATTTAAAATACTTGGAATTTATATGTGAAACTTTGAAAAATGGAACCTATAAACCAACACCTATCACCACACCAAATTCATGAATTGTTGAACAAGTTTTACCTAGTCAAATCGAATTTACCAAGAGAGGGAAAGAAAATAAATCCTGGAAATTGCAAGAATGAATTATACTCAGTTTTTCACCCACCTGTCTCATCCTCAAAGACAGCCACGACTTGGGCCCACTTGTCACTGACCTTGGGTGCCTCTTTAGCCCCACAACACACCCATGGGTGTGCTCCCACCTCAGCACTTAAGGGGGGGGGCAGAGAAAACCCCTTCTTCTTCCTCCCTTTTCATCTTCACTACTTGTTCTTTCTTTTCTTCCTCAAGCTGAGCTCTCATCTCACTTCTCCTCCCCAAATCCCATCCAATAGCCCAAGATCAATCCCTGCATGTTAGACCACAACAATCCCCATCATCCAAGCTTTCCATCCATCCCAACATCTTGCACATGCATGGAGAGTTGAGAGAGATCGAGATGGAATAAGAGAGTGGTGGTTTCAGCCTGCAGGGCTGCAGCAGCAGTATTTTGTTTTCCTCCGTTTGGTGAGCTTCCTTTTCATCCATGGTGCCTCTTTTGAATTCCCTCCATGTTGAACATCTATAGCAACGTTCTATAGGTTGTCCACTCCATTGCTGCAGCTAGAAGGTGGCTGCAACTCACCCGAGTTCATCTCTTTTGATTTCGGTTGAAGCAGCCCTAGGCAACGTCTCTTGCCGTCAGCCTGAGGCCTTGCTACATCTCTTGCCATCAGCCCGAGGCCTTAGCCTCGCACGACCCTACGTCCAGGTTGCTGCCATGTGAGCGAAGTCCGGTGGAAGTTGGAGAAAAGGGGAGTGAAAATAGAAATCGATTTCTGAGCTAGCTATTGAGCTGAAAGAGGTATGAACTTTAAAAATCCATAACTAATTCATATGAACTCCGAATTCAGTGAACCAAATTCCTATAGATTCATAAAACTGAGCTCTTCAATGTTGTAAAATAAAATTGACCAACTTTTGTACTGGTTTTCCAAGTAAAAATATAAATAGCTATAGGTATCCCTTGTGTGGTCTAGCTCTTAATAAATTCGTAAGAAATTATTGGTAAAAACTAAAATTGTGAAACCACTTTTGTTGAGCTTATATTTTAGTACTCTTTGCTGTCGTGAAGTTGTTTTTGGCAAAACTACCTCTTAAATCTTGTTTAGAAGTTTAATTAGCATTCCCATGATTTTAACTTGTAAAACCCATATATAAATAATGACAACACATATAGCTGTGAAATAATTTTTCTTAGGACCTTTGAGTGATGTATTTACTCTAAAAGTGATCATTATTATGAAATCTTGGTTTGAAATGCATGTTACTCGTAATATACTAAAGGAAACATTAATATTTACAGAACTGCTATTTTCAGCACCTGAGAGCTTGTCATTTTCATATCTCCCAAACCATAAGTGATAATCTGGTGATTCCTTCACCTAAATTCAAGTTAAAATATGATCTACCCACTGTATTTATTTCATAATTTATTGATCATTTTGCATGTGCATGTTTATTTGGCTCTTATTCGCATATTGCTTCTTTTCGATAGATTCGGAGATTCCAGAGAGTAACGAGCCATATCCAGAGGAGGATAGTGACTACCCTCAGCAGCAAGGCAAGCACCTAAGCATATAGAACCTATGCTTTCTCTAAAAATGATTTGGTTGCAATCTATACGTATATATATGCATGCATTGCCTAGATATTAATATTGTCTGTTTATGGTGTATGGGTAGAACCTATTTATGCATTTAGTTCTTGTGATATTGCTGTCCTTATACCCTATTGCCACTGGTTTGGATCACTTGGGATGTCTTATTCATTAATGCTTAGCCATGCTTAGTGCTAATAGAACTATAGGGATGGACAGTGCTATTAATTGTGGTATATAGACAACTTGCATTATTGGGCATAAAACTTGAGCACTTATACTAAATAATGGTTGATGAAATATGTTGGACTTGGACGGGTGATAGGGCGATGATGGGAGGTTGGTTTCCCCTGATGCAAGTAGCCCCGTCTAGGTCGTTAAGGACCGAACATTTTGACATCTAATCAAGCACCCTACGTACTTACCACATGCCTTATTTGGGACCGGCTTGTTCTTACTAGTTCTACTGTGATCATTTATACCACGTTGGAGAGTCGTGAGGCAGGTAGCCTTTGGAGGGCCTCGGGTGCCTAGGTTTGGCCGGGGGTGCCTCCCGCGTGGCGCGCCCGCCTTGGTCACATCACGCACACACGTGACTGAGTCGTCGGGAACCCCAGCGTGGTATAGGTGGTTGGGGTGGGGCTAAGAAAGGGCATGTAATGAGCTTGAATCATTTGTGTACCGCACTCGACGGGGTGTGTAGCATTTGATCTTTGTTCATTTCGTGTGGGTCCAGTTGTACACCTCTGATCAGAGTATAATCTATTCGAATAGCCGCGTCCTCGGTTATGGACAATGCTTGATGTGTTAGTCAGTTATGTTAGCATCAAATATAGATTATTATGGATGGGATTATGTTTGATGGTGGTGTTGGCATGTTGTGCCATGTTGGTATGGACTTTGGTAGTCCATGGTTGATGATGAGAGCGCCGTTTGGGCTCATTTGCTTATACATTTCAGAATTATATACTTGCTGTCCATAAATTAAAATGACTCTAGATTTGCTCGTCCTTGCTTATTTTACTCATTAATTGCTCAATAAAATTAGCTTTATGCAAATGTTGAACCTAGAGACCCACTATAGGCTAGAAAGCTTGCATACTTCTCTCTCCCTTATGTATATATAATTTTGGGTAAGACTTGCGAGTACAATCTTGTACTTAACCTGGCACCGCTGTTTCAGGTGAGGATACCGGTTATGAGTTATGCTTCTTGTGTGGTCATTGCTCTGCTGAGGGCAGCAAGGGTGATGAGTGATCTCTTGCAGCTTGGCTCTTGCCCGGTTGGTTTGCCCTAGTGCGGTTGTGGCACCACCGGTTTTATCTTTTGCTTGTGAGCTCTATCTGAGACTTCCGCTGCTATATTTATGTGTTGTATGTTGGGACCTCGGACCCTATTATGTGTCATGTACCTCGCTGCACTTTAACCCTTTTATGGCACTTGCTATGTTGATTAATTGCTTGCGATGAAAGTGTGAGGCTAGTCGCATTCCTGGGGACTAGCTAAGCACGAGTATGAATTTTGAGCATTTGAGATGTTGTAGAGCTCTTGCTTTTTGAGTCAAGTCTCCTGAGATGTGTAACACATCTGGTCACCGCCTTCGTGTGGTTTGACGGGCATGTCTCAGGCTGAAGTTGACTGGCATGCGGAGTCCCAGCAATATCTCCTTTGCTCATTATTCGGCATTATGGATTTTATATCGAATGATGTCAATTTGTGATCATGGGCACATTGAGATATGAGTGGCTATTTATGCGTGTATGGATCCCACTCATTCAACATTATGTGATGGTCACAAATTACATTGGACGGTATGATTTCCGAGTGCCCACAGGCGGCACAGGTGAGCTTGCCGTCGGCGTTGGCAGCGAAGAACGGTTCCTCGGCCGATGCAACCAAAAAGAGAAAAATGCGCAGCATCCTTGCGTATCCGATGGTGGAGGTCTCGTCGCCAGAGATGAACGGAGTCGACGATGGCAATGGTGCTAGCGGCGGCTGCTTTCGGGCTGCAAGTACCAACTAGGTCATCGATCGCATCCGGCCGAATTGATTTACGCAAATGAGACTATGGGACCCTTGGACACTTACTCAATGTCTCCCATGCATCGGCGAAGCTGGACAACGGCAGTGACGTGAAAAACTCCCCGGCAGCGGCAGAAATAGGCTGGGCGACGACTATAGCTTCCCTCGATCTTCAAGCTGCCAAGGAGAGGAGCGGGATAGCTCAGAGGAAGCCTAGAGATGCTACTCGAGCAAGGAATCGTGCCGAAACTCACCTGGGTAGGAGGATTCGATGGCGGCGGCGGTTGGCCGAAGTTGAAGAAGAGAATGCCGATCTCCTTCGTTGGTGGTCAATCCTCGGGGATTATTGAGGGGTTTTGGAGAGGAGGCCAAGGCGGTATAGATGGCGAGGCAGCTCGTCCTGCGGTGGTCTCTTTTGTGTTGCCCGACGACGATGCCACCGGCGGTGACGTCCAGAGCGCTCATCCATCCGGCGATGACATGGCGGCGTTCCCATTCATTGGCTCTGCGATAGAGAGTGGGGTTAGAGGGGATGGAACCGGCGTTTTGAGGAGATGATGGAACACGAATAAGGAGAGGGAAACCGTGGCTCACCGGCGCTGGCGGCGGTCGTCGTCTTCACGGCCGACGGCGAGTTTGAGGGTGACGGAGGCGCTAGGGTTTTCTCTCCCTCAAGGTTCATGGCTTTGGATCGACGACTGGGGACGAGCGACACGGTTGGGAGAAGAAAAGGGAGGAGCCCGGCGTCGCCACGACGACGGATACGCGTCGAGCAGGCACCTTGTGCCGCTCTTCTCTCGTTCCCCCGTTCTCTCTGTGTTGAGCGGTGGTGAGGGACGATGGACTGGCTGGGTGACTGGCCAGTGGGTCCCACCATTCCCTGGGGCCCGCTTGGCAGTGAAAGATGAGGGTAGAAACTATGGTGAGTTTACTGTGTATATGATTTACAAAAGTTTCTCTTATTTATTTCTTTCCCTCTTCTTCGTCAATCTATAATTTAATTTGTGTCCTTGATAAATTAAGGTGGATTTTTGTGGAGATAGATAAAATGATATAGTTTCCATTTTCTTTGGTTGGACACAAAAATTCACTATAATTTATCCTCAGCAAAATTAAGAAATTATGTTTAGCTGAAATTGGTTTGAATTTTTAAGACATCAAAACTAGTGAAATAAATTCTGAAAAAATCATATTAATTCTTGATAAATAAGCTAGTATTTGAATAAATTATGTTCCATATACACTTTCATATAATTTAATCCATTTGTGGATGAGGTATGAGTTTTGCAAATTAGGGTTTAGAATTAAATCGGATTTTGACTTCCTTGACCAATTAGGGTCTAGATGTAAAGATAAAATCATGCCAAAATTCCAGTGAGTCTTAACATATTGGGTAGAATCCACATGAACTTTTCCATGATTTTATCTTACACTAATTATTTTTAGAAATTCATTAAGCTTATAAATATACATAGGTTACTATTATAAAATATAATTAAATGATTGTAAAATTATATTTAGATGATTCTTGACCTGACATGATATTGTTGATCATGATTTAAACTTTTAATTACTCAACTTCATGTATTACATGTATATACATTCTCGTAAATATATATTTAGTATTTGCCTCAGAATTTTTAATTTATATTTATCCTATTATGAAATGCTAGTAAAATCCAAAAACAAGGAAAACGACTCAAGTCACAACAATACATTATGCAATTACATGCACACACTATGTTTTATTTTCTTCTTTTGAGCTATCAAGTAAAGGATTTAAATTATTCACAAATTTGTATATTAAAACTGGTCATATTAGACTCACCTAGGTTTTTAGTTGGAAAATATTAGTATTCCTATTTATGAATAATATTCTCGACATTTTTAGATGCAAAATTTGAAATTCAAATTTTGGGTATGTTACATCTGATTTAAAACGAGTGAGTTATGGCCTTTCAAAGATCAAAATTTAATTAAATCATAATAATTATAAAATCCTACTGTTCAGCCATTTTCCTATTTTTAGAATTATTTTTGTATAAGTGTTAACAGCAGATTTTCGTAATCTACTCAGAGAGGAAAGAGAAAACCGATGCGAAGAAGAAGGGCTAAGTTGGAGTCGGACCAAGTCTTGTATCGGACTCGGTGAGCGTATTGGACTGGAAACGATGTCAGCAGGAAAGGCGTATCGGCCGATACGGATTCAACGTGGTTGTTGGCCGATAGAGACAAAAAGTTAATAAAGTCAGCATGGGCTTGGTTTGGGCTCAAGATAAGCTTCAAGGAAGTTACCAAATAGAGATAAGGCTCAGTTTTAGGCAATTGTATCTTGTAAATCAAGTAGGTTTAGATCTAATCTACGGCAAGAGTCTGCCGCAAAGATTTGTTTGTTAAGTTGTAGATAAGATCGTGTCCTATCTGGACAATGTTGTAATCTCGGGTATAAATATCCCGGTAGTTTGTACATAGAGACTCTCTCTCACAACAATACAATACACAAAGGTTAATCTCGACAAGTTCTTGCTTCCCCAGAGCAGAGGTAAGAACTCATGCCCGACGATCTACATCGTCGGGGCTAGCGTGTCGCTTTAGGCACGTTAAGCCTCGATGATGTGATCGTCGTTTATCATGCTTTGGGTGATTTTCATAAGTGTATTAATTATGCTTCGCCAGCGATCTGCTCGTTTTAGGGTTTATTGCCGACGACAGTTTAATTATTATGCTTAGTTAAATCTTTCAATGCATCTACCATCCCCAAAAGCGATCGACGACCTGATTTTCTTTGTGTTAAGTCTCAATTCACTCTTTGAGTTGCTATCGACCTTAGTCCTGTTTTGAGATCTAATCCAAAGCCTGTTTTCGATCGTGATTAAGAATAGCACCGGGGTTTCAGCCGGTCTTATCTAATACATGTAACTACTATAATGTTTTTATATGTATTTGTCACTTGTACGAGTAGATTGACAAATATGAATGCATTTGTTATAGGTTATCCTTTAGGTTCTGCTTGTGATCGATGTATTTATTTAAGTTGATTGGTTTGTACAAGTTTGCATTATAGTATTAGCTAGTGAAATTATTTCTTTTATCCCTCATCGGCCGATGGTGCTAATTGACATGAACATGTTGATGAAGGCCGATGAGATTAGATCTATATTTTGATACTATTTTATCACAATTACAAGTGAGCCGATATAGCTTTGCCTTATCGGCTAAGTCATGACAATGCGACATCGGCCTATCGGCCGATCGGCCATTGTTTACTTACATGGTTTGCTTGTTTATCCTGTTGATTGCAGATCAAATCTACTGGCATGCTCTACACACACCTAGGCAAGCCTTTGGACCTGCACTGGAGTTAAGCAGATCTCCCAGGCTGCCGTGGAAACGTGGAACCCGTTCGGTCGTGAGACGGGTCTAAATTCTACGCCAACACGCTTTTGGCACGCCTAGTGGGACCACAAGAACGCAAGCTTCGCGACAACAAGAAGACCACTGTAGGATGTCAAAGCAGAGTGTGATCTCCAAGGAGAACGTCGTCTCTGTGACCGTCGACCAGCTCAATGAAGAGCAGAGAGCTGAGATGGACAAGCTGGTCGAGCAGTTCCAAAATATGTACCTGCAGACATACTCTAGGACTCGGCAAGGCACCCTCATTCAGAAATCTAAGGTGGTAATGCCGAGCCCTGGAGATGGAGCCAGCACGTCGGCGACGGCACACAACCACGCCGTCAAGGATGAAGAAAACGCTGCGCCGACGTTGCAAGACCGCATCGACTCCACATACATTCTGCGCTAGTCAACCAGTCTGGGATCCTGGTGAACACATTGACCACTACGGTCAAATCAATCTTAGATGGTTCCATTCATCAATACAAACCTCAAGGGCCGATTTTCTTGCCAGAAAATAAATTCCCTACTTATCGGACCTTGAGGACCGATCTGAGCACGGCTCCACAGCCGACGGCGCCGATCCCACATCCATCGGCTCAACCAGCATCAACCTTGCCGCTGGTCCTCACCAGGCAAATGGGAGGAAGCCCTCAGCACATCACGGAGGAACAGTATGCATAGTGGACGAAGGGGAAACAACCGGTGGTCGAGCCGATGCAGCACGTTCCAGTCAACCCGCCATCGGCCAGACAACCTCAATTCCCCATGTCTGGCAACCCTTCGCAACCAGCTGCTTACAATGCGCCGCAAGGCTATCAGCAATACACCGCAGGGCAGTACGACGCACAAAATTTAAATCATCACTTCCAACCGTACTTCCCCAGGCAGTATCGGGCAGAGGGACTGCAGCAGTCTTACCACCAGGACCTCCCACATCAGCCTGCAGGATATTGGGCCGAGATGATAGCTAAAGTGATGTGAGATCAGTTCGGCTTGAAGGCCAAGGAGAGTTCTACAGTGTATCAGCATCCATATCCTGAGGAGTTCGACAGAGTGCCACTGCCGAACCGATACAAGATCCCGGACTTCTCCAAATTTTCGGGGCAAGACAACGTCTCTACATACGAGCACGTAAGCCGATTCCTAGCATAGTGTGGGGAGGCATCGGCCGTAGAGGCGTTGAGGGTGAGATTTTTCCCTCTATCTTTGTCAGGGTCAGCGTTTACATGGTTTTCTTCTTTACCCTGCAATTCCATCAGAGGATGGATAGATCTAGAGAAGCAGTTTCACAGATACTTTTACAAAGGCGTACAAGAGATGAAACGGTCTGATCTCACTGCCATCAGGCAATGAGTTGATGAATCGGTCCTAGAATACATCCAAAGATTCAGGGACATAAGGAATAGGTGTTACAGCCTCAGTTTGACCGATTCTCAACTGGCCGATCTGGCATTCCAAGGACTATTGGGGCCGATACGAGAGAGGTTCTCATCTCAGGAATTCGACAGCCTAGCTCAGCTAGCGCAACGGGTATCGGCCCATGAACAAAGATTCCAGGAGGCGAAGAAGTTCACAAAGAAAGTCAATACTGTCTATCAGTACGCCTCCGACGAAGACGATGAAGATGATGCCGACGTCGACCTGGCCGAGTGGGCCCGGATGAAGAAGCCGACAATGTGCCAATGGGCCAAGAAGGGCGACAAAGAGGACAAGTACAACTTCGACATCAACAAGGCCGATAAAATATTTGATCTACTTTTGCAAGAAAAGCAGATCCAGCTGCTAGTAGGTCATGTACTGCCATCGGCCGAGGAAATCAAGAAGAGAAGATATTGCAAGTGGCACAACACATATTCGCATCACACCAACGAATGCAAGATCTTCCAACAACAGATTTAATCGGCCATCGAGCAAGGCAGGATCAAGATTGATGAAGCCAAGCGGCCGATGAAGATAGAAGGACACCCGTTCCCAGTCAACATGGTGCGGGTAGACAGGGCCAACGGCAATAGCCATCGGACCGGCAAGCGACCTCATCAGACCACAGAGGGCCTGATCAGAAAATACCAGCGACGGTGGGAAGAACAAGCACAAGACCATGCTGATCAAGACAACTCTTACAACCCTCATTGGCAGTGCGAGTTTTTTCGGTTCTGCTGGAACGAAGGGATGAGGTTGTGTTAACGACGGATTTTGGTAATCGACTTGGAGAGAAAAGAGGAAACCGAAGTAGAGAGGAAGGATTGAGTTGGAGTCGGACCAGGCTTCGTATCGGACCCGGTAACCATATCGGACTGGGGAGGTGTTGCTATAGAGAGCGTATCGGCCGATACGGATTCGGTTTGGTCGTGGGCCGATACAGGTTGTGAGTTAACAGCGTCAATGTGGGCTTGGTCTGGGCTCGGAATAAGCTTCAAGGAAGTTGCCAAATAGAGATAAAGCTCGGTTTTAGGCAATTGTATCTTATAAATTAAGTAGTTTAGATCTAATCTATGGCTTAAGTCTGCCGCAAGGACTTGTTTGTTAGTTGTAGATAAGATCGTGCCCGACAAGGGTTCTGTTGTAACCTCGGGTATAAATATCCCGATAGTTTGTACATGTAATCTCTCTCAATCAATCACACAATCAAATCAATCTACTTTCGGCGCATCGCCAACCCTCATAAGAGGTTGATCTTGACGAGTTCTTGCCTTCCCAGAGCAAAGGTAAGAACTCGTCCCCGACGATTGGTATCGTCGGGGCTAGCGTGTCGCTTTAGGCACGTTAAGCCTCGATGATGTGATCGTCGTCTCTCGTGTTTTGAGTAATCTTGACAGGCGTCTTAATTATGCTTCGCCGGCAGTATATTCGTTTTAGGGTTTATTGCCGACGACAGTTTAATTGTTATGCTTGGTTAGATTATTTGATACATTTACCATCCCCAAAAGCAATCGACGGCTTGATTTTCTTTGTGTTAAGTCTCGATTCACACTTTGAGTTGCTATCGGCCTTAGTCCTGTTTCGAGATCTAACACGAAGCCTGTTTTCGATTGTAATTAAGGATAGCGCCGGGGTTTCAGCCGGTCTTATCTAATGCATGTGATTATTTAGGTTTTTGCATGTGTTTGCCACTTATATATGTGGATTGACGAATATAAACATATCGATTACAGAGTGTTTCTTTTTAAAAGGCTTTCTTGTGGTTGGTGTATTTATGTTAGCCGATTGACTTGTATAAGTCTACACTAGAGTAATAGCTAGTGCAGTTATCCTCATGAAACCTTCATCGGCTAATTTCATTAAGCTGTCACACGATTCTGGCATAGGCCGATGAGATTAAATCTTGTCAATTTGCTTATTATAATTGAGTAAGCCGATACAGCTTTGCCCTATCGGCTGGGCTATAACAATGTGACATCGGCCTATCGGCTTTGCCCTATCGGCTGGGCTATAACAATGTGACATCGGCCTATCGGCTGATCGACCATTGTTTTCTGATATGGTTTACTTGTTTCTTGTTGATTGCAGATCAAATCAACTGGCACGCTCTGCGCATGACTAGGCAAGCCAATTTGGACCTGCACTGGAGTTAAGCAGATCTCCCAGGCCGCCGTGGTAACGCGGAACCCGTTTTGTTGCTGGACGGGTCCAAATTCTGCGCCAACACGCTTTTGGCACGCCCGGTGGGACCTCTATTTTCAACCTCACTTCCAGTGGGACCAAGAACGCAAACTCTGTAATAGCAGTAAATCTTCTCAAGATGTCGAAGCAGGTAGGGATTTCCGAGGAGAACATCGTCCCTGTAACCGCCGACCAGCTCAATGCAGAGCAGAAGGCTGAGATGGAAAATCTGGTCGAGCAATTCCAGAATATGTACCTGCAAACATATTCTAGGACTCGGCAAGGCACCTTGATCCAAAAATCCAAGGTAGTTATGCCGAGTCCTGGAGAGGGAGCTAGCACGTCAGCGGCGGCACACAACCACACCGTCAAGACTGAAGATACTGCAGCGCCGACGTTGCAACATAGGATTGACTCCGCAGTTCATTCTGCGCTAGTCAACCAATCGGGGATCCTGGTGAACACATTGACCAATACGGTCAAATCAATCCTAGATGGGTCGATTCATCAGTACAAGCCTCAGGGACCGATTTTCTTACCAGAAAATAAGTTCCCTGCCTATCGGACCCTGAGGAACGACCTGAGCACGGCTCAGCCGACAGCGCCGATGCCACCCCCATCGGCGCAGCCAACAACAACACTGCCACTGGTCCTCACCAATCAGACAGGGGGAGCCCTCAGCACATTACGGGGAGCAATATGCTCAATGGACCAAGGGGAAGCAACCAGTGATCGAGCCGATGCAGCAAGTTCTGGTTCACCAACCATCGGCCGGACAGCCACAAGCCCCGGTGTTCAGCAATCCTCCACCTCAAGCTGCATACAATGTGCCACAAGGCTACCAGCAGCACACCGCAGGGCAGTACGGCGCGCAAAATCTTGATCACCACTACCAGCCGTACTCCCCCAGGCAGTATCAAGCAGAGGGCTTGTAGCAATCATATCAGCAAGACCTCCCACATCGGGCCGCAGGATACTGGACCGATATGATAGCTGAAGTGATGCGAGATCAGTTCGGCTTGAAGCCCACGGAAAACTCTACAGTGTATCGGCACCCGTATCCCGAGGAATTTGACAGAGTGCCATTGCCAGGCCGATACAAGATCTCGGACTTTTCAAAGTTTTTGGGGCAGGACAACATCTCGACATACGAGCATGTCAGCCGATTCCTAGCACAGTACGGGGAGGCATCGGCTATCGAGGCGTTGAGGGTGAGGTTTTTCCCTCTATCCTTGTCAGGGCCTGCATTCACGTGGTTTTCATCTTTACCCTGCAATTCCATCAGAGGATGGATAGATCTGGAGAAACAGTTTCACAGGTATTTCTACAATGGCGTATAAGAGATGAAACTGTCCGATCTAACTGCCATCAGGCAACGAGTGGAGGAATCGGTCCCAGAGTATATCCAGAGATTTAGAGACATAAGGAACAGGTGTTACAGCCTCAGCTTGACCGATTCCCAGTTGGCCGATTTGGCATTTCAAGGATTGCTAGGGCCGATACGCGAGAGGTTCTCCTCGCAGGAATTTGACAGCCTAGCTCAGCTAGCACAACGCATATCGGCCCACGAACAACGATTCCAGGAGGCAAAGAAGTTTGTCAAGAAAATCAACACAGTTTATCAGTATGCCTCCGATGACGACGACGAGGAAGATGTTGATGTCGACCTGGCCGAATGGGCCCGGATGAGAAAGCCGACAACTTGCCAATGGGCCAAGAAGGGCGACAAGGAAGATAAATATGACTTCGACATCAACAAGGCCGATAAAATATTTGATCTACTGTTGCAAGAAAAGCAAATCCAGTTGCCAGTGGGTCATATATTGCCATCGGCCGAAGAGATCAAGAAACGGAGATATTGCAAGTGGCATAATTCTTATTCACACCATACAAACGAATGCAAGATCTTCAGACAACAGATCCAATCGGCCATCGAGCAAGGCAGGATTAAAATCGATGATGCCAAGCAGCCGATGAAGATCGAAGGACACCCGTTCCCAGTCAACATGGTGCGGGTGGACAAGGCCGATGGCAGTGCCCATCGGACCGGCAAGCGACCTTATCAGACCTCTGAGGGCCTGATTAGAAAATACCAGCGGCAGCAGGAAGAACAAGCTCAAGACTACGCCGATCAAGACAACTCCTACGACCTGCATTGGGAGTGCGAGTTTTTCTGGTTCTGCTGGAATGAGGGAATGAGGTTGCCATCTATCCAGGAGTGCCCTGCATGCAATGGTGCAGAAGATTCTTATCAGGGCAGCTCAAGCATGCAAGCGCATCGGCCGGCCAAGCAAAGGAAATCTGTTCTTGAGAGGTTAGGCCCGATGCACCAAGACCAGCAGACCGAAGCCGAGGAACAGGTCCAGAACCCTCAATGGTGCCCAAGCGATGTATTCACTAAGACACGGAAACGGCGGGTTCATAGGCTAAGGAGGAAAGAACAAATCGAAGAGCAACAGGTGGCAGTAACCCATCGGCCGGCCAAGACCAAGAAAGAGTGGAGGATAAAATCCACGGTGGTCACGACCGATGAGGGCACCTCCAATACAGCCCGGGCCTCTGCGGCTTCAAAAGGTAAACGAGCGACATCGGCGCCTGTTAACATGCTTTTTATACTGCCAGCAGAGTACAGCGTGTAGGCGGCCGATGAAGCAGTGGCCGACGATGAACAATCTTCGGCTAGGCTACAGTTGTCACCAGATCAAGCCATCTTTGACAAGCCAGGTGACGCCAGCTATAGACACTTGCGGCCGTTATACATCAAGGGATTCATCAATGGGCGGCCGATGACGAAGATGCTGGTCGATGGCGGCGCGACGGTCAATTTAATGCCATACACAACCTTCAGGAAGCTCGGGAAGGTACCTGAAGACCTTATCAAGACCAACATGGTATTAAAGGACTTTGGTGGCAACGCGTCCGAAGCGAAGGGGGTACTAAACGTGGAACTCACCGTAGGCAGCAAAACAATACCCACCACCTTCTTCGTCTTCGATGGAAAAGGTTCCTACAGCTTGTTGTTGGGACGGGATTGGATCCACGCAAACTGTTGCGTCCCTTCAACAATGCACCAATGCTTCATGCAATGGCAAGGGGACCAGGTTGAGATCGTGCAGGCCGATCGGACAGTACACGTGGCCAATGCCAATCTTGCAGTATGGGAGATGGAGGGAATCGACTGCTTGTTCGGACGAGTCTGGTACGCCGATTTCCTCAAAGTAACTGACTGCAACATCGAGACGATCGAAGATCAAGACAAGCAGTTACTTTAGCAGAGAAGCGCCGTCCGCCGTTGAAGATGAACAAGCTAGTCCCTACACAGATGATGCGGTGGACGAGCTAGATGGCAAGTTGGGACACGGTTTTACGTCGACCGATGAACTTGAAGAGATTGATATAGGGATAGGTGATAAGCCTAGGCCGACGTACATAAGTGCTAACCTACCAAAGGAATACAAGAGTAATCTTATAAATCTGTTAAAAGAATTCATGGATTGTTTTGCATGGGAATATCATGAAATGCCAGGATTAAGCCGATCGATTGTAGAACATCGGCTACCAATCAAACCAGGCTATCGGCCGTTTAAACAAGCTCCTAGGAGATTCAAGGCCGATATGCATGAAGTTATCAAGGCAGAAATCACACGACTTTATGATGCCAACTTCATCAGACCTTGCCGATACGCAGAGTGGGTCTGCAACATAGTTCCAGCAGTGAAGAAAAATGGCAAGCTTAGGGTATGTATTGACTTTAGAGATTTGAACAAAGCAACACCGAAAGACGAGTACCCTATGCCTCTGGCCGATTTGCTGGTCGATGCCGCGTCTGGACACAAGGTTATAAGCTTCATGGATGGGAACGCAGCCTTCCGATGCCCAGGGGCAATCGGCCTATATGAATGGGTTGTCATGACATTCGGTTTGAAGAATGCTGGAGCTACGTATCAGAGGGCCATGAATTATATTTTTCATGATCTCATCGGCTCTTTGATTGAAGTTTACATTGATGATGTCATCGTGAAGTCACGAGAATATGATATGCACTTGGCCGATTTACGCAAGGTACTTGAAAGAGCGAGGAAGTATGGCTTAAAAATGAATCCTAACAAGTGTGCCTTTGGCGTATCGGCCGGTCAATTCCTGGGTTTCTTGGTCCACGAAAGAGGAATCGAGATTACATAGAAGAATATCGATGCTATAAAGAAAATCAAACCTCCGACGAACAAGACCAAGTTACAATCTCTGCTCGGCAAGATCAATTTTGTTCGGCGCTTTATATCGAACCTATCAAGAAGAATAGAGCCGTTTACTCCGTTATTGAAGATAAAAGAGGATGAAGATTTCGTATGGGGTGATAGGCAACAGAAGGCTCTGGACGATATCAAGGAGTATTTAACTTCTCCGCCAGTTCTAATCCCTCCACAGAAAGGGGTTCCGTTCAGACTGTACCTATCGGCCGATGAGAAATCCATCGGCTCAGTCTTGGTTCAGAATATTGATGGTAAGGAAAGAGCTATTTTTTATCTCAGTAGGAGGATGTTAGACGCTGAGACAAGGTACACACCGGTGGAGAAATTATGTTTGTGCTTATATTTTTCATGTACTAAATTGAGGCATTATTTACTTTCCAACGAGTGTATTGTGGTAAGTAAGGCCGATGTGATGAAATACATGTTATCGGCCCCTGTGTTAAAAGGACGAATTGGGAAGTGGATTTTTGCCTTAACAGAGTTTGACCTCAGATATGAATCGGCCAAAGCAGTCAAAGAACAAGCCCTGGCCGATTTCATTGTTCAACACAGAGACGAGTCAGTTGCATATGCAGATATCGTGCCATGGACCTTGTATTTCGATGGATCCGTCTGCAGACATGGATGCGGTATCGGCCTAGTTATCATATCCCCTCGGGGGGCAAGCTTGGAGTTTGCTTTTACTATCAAGCCTTATTATACTAACAATCAAGCAAAGTACGAAGCGGTGCTTAAAGGCTTGCAGTTATTACAAGAAGTCGAGGCCGATTCCGTAGAGATCATTGGTGACTCACAACTGGTAATTAATGAACTTTCTGGAGAGTATGAATGCAAAGATGACGTCCTCAAAGTCTACAATGAAGAGTGCAAGTTGTTGCTTCAGGCATTCAAGATCGTAACGATGAGGCATATACCCAGGAAGCAAAACTTCGAGGCCAATGACCTGGCTCAGGGGGCATCGGGATACAGGTCGATGGCCAAGGATGCACGAGTTCAAATCGCCACCGTGGACACCGACGATTGGAGATTTGCTATCATTGATTATTTGAAGAATCCTTCCCAATCGGCGTCACGAAAGATGAAATACAAAGTATTGCAGTATGTCCTGTTAGATGATGATTTATACCATCGGACGATTGATGGTGTATTGCTCAAGTGCCTAGGTCCTGAGGAGGCGAAAGTCGTTATGAGCGAGGTCCATGAAGGGATTTGTGGAACACATCAATCGGCCCATAAAATGAGATGGTTGCTGAAACGCATTGGGTATTTTTGGCCAACAATGCTAGAGGATTGTTTCAAGTATTATAAAGGATGTCAGGATTGTCAGAAGTTTGGAGCAATTCAAAGAGCACCGGCATCGGCTATGCATCCCATCATAAAGCCATGGCCGTTTCGTGGATGGGGAATAGATATGATCGGCCAGATTAACCCGCCATCAAGCAAGGGACACAAATATATCTTGGTGGCTACCGATTACTTCACAAAGTGGGTTGAGACCGTTCCCCTTAAGAAGGTTGATTCCAAAGATGTGATTCAGTTTGTCAAGGAATATATTATATATTGGTTTGGGTTACCTCAGACGATAACCATCGATCAAGGATCAATCTTCGTGTCCGATGAGTTCGTCCAGTTCGCCGATAGCATGGGCATTAAATTATTAAATTCTTCTCCTACTACGCGCAAGCTAATGGACAGGTAGAGGCTTCTAATAAGACTTTAATCAAGTTAATCAAGAGGAAAATCGACGAACAGCCGAGGCAATGGCACATAACGCTGGCCGATTCCCTTTGGGCGTATCGGATGGCTTGCCATGATTCAAGTGCCTCCGTATCAGCTGGTTTATGGACATGAAGCGGTGCTGCCGTGGGAAACCAACATCAGCTCAAGAAGGATTGCTTTGCAAGACGACGTGACAGCCGATGAGTACCATAATCTTATGGTGGATGAGTTAGACGATTTGGCGCATGTCTGATTACGGGCCCTAGAGAAGATCAAACGTGATAAAGATAGAGTGGCTTGCCATTACAACAAAAAAGTTGACGCCAAGTCGTTTGAAGAAGGGGATCTTGTATGGAAATTAATAATGCCGATTGGTTCCAGAGATAATAAATTCGGCAAGTGGTCACCTAATTGGGAAGGTCCTTTTCAAATTCATCGCTGTGTTCCACGCAATGCTTATTTGCTCAAGGGGTTGGATGGCGAGATTTATGGACGAGCTCTTAATGGCAAGTACTTGAAGAAATATTATCCTAGCGTCTGGATCGACTCATGATCGGCCCTCCAGCCGATTTATGATTACAGCCGATGTGTTATGCATCGTCTTTAGATGGCCGATACATACTATCGCCCTTAGTTCAAATTTTACAACATGAGCCCCCATCTTCTAAAATTTGGGGGGCATATATATATATACAAGCGCGGAATTTTTTAAGGAATTTTCTTCTTCAGAGTAAGATCGAATTTGGTTTTCTGGCCGATGAGACTGATTGGTAAAGGGACATCTGTTTGCAGGATGGATTTCATAAACAATTTTCACACTAGAATTTTCAGATCAAATTCGGCTACGTGGCCGATAAGGTTTGCGTTTACACTGTAAAAAGAAGAAATAGGTTACATCACCCTATAAAGTCTGCAATAGCTGCAATGGCTCTACGGCGGATTTGTTCAATATCTTCTATAGCTTGGGCATCATCGGCCGTCGACCCTGGGATTGGCTTCAATGACTTACTCAGGGTGGCAAGATACTTGGCCGATGCCTTGAGCTTTGCCGTCTGGTCTTCGATAGCCTTGGGTGATGCAGCTATCCCGGCTTCAACTTCTTGGATTTCGCGGCGCGTGGTTTCCAGCTTCGATTCGAGCTCTGCTTCGAGACGACGGAGTTCTTCGAGTCTGTGCTTCAAGACAATCGGCTCCACCGCTAGCTTGTCCAACTTGGTCTTGTCAGCATTAACTTGAGCCCTGCTAGCGGACAGGGCCGATTCTAGTTGCTCACGCTCTCGTCGCTCTGCGAGTCTTTCTTTTGCCTTGTTGAGCTTGAATCGGTATTGCTCCAAGAAGATGGCCGGTGTTAGAATCTCCATCAGGCTTTCGGGCAGGTCATCCTGAATTTCTTGTACCCTAACCCTGATGGGGGTGCAATCTTCCACCAAGTACTCCAACGAGGACTCCAGCCGATTGGCGATGTCGGTCAGCCGATTCTTTAGATCATCAGAAATTGACGCCCTGGCTGTGGTGGGTGGCTCCTTGTCCTCATCATCATGAAACTGGTCGATATCAAAAGAAAACATATCGGCTAGGCTCTGCAAATATCAATATGGGTCGAGGTTAGCCTCGTTAATCAGGAATCGGCAGAAAGGGGATCAGGGTAATCGTGGTTACCTGTGTTGGAGCATCGGTGGTGCTTGCATCGGCCTCCCTTTGCTGTGTTGAGGCAGTATGTGAGGGGGTTGGCCGATGTGTTGAAGGTGATGGAGCCCTAGGCTGAAAAGCAAGAAATTGGTGAATAGGGTTATGTAAATAGCAAGATAATGCGAAAATCAACTCTTACCGAGACAGTCGGAGAGCGTGGTGGAGAAGGAGAAGGAGTCCTCAATCGTGCCTTGGCTCGTTCGCGCCGTTGTATGGTGGCTTTCTTGGTTCTGGGTGAAGGGGCCGATCGAGTTCTCTCCTTCAATATAGATGACGCCGCGGCCTGAAGAGGATATGAAGTTAAAGTATGACATTACAAGGGGATTGTGTAAACGCAAAAAAGGGACTACATCGACCTTGCGAACTGCATGTCTGGTCCTCTTTGGTTGGGGGGCATCGCCTGGGTCATCGGCTGGCGGGATCTCAGTAGCTTCGGCCGATGGCTCCTTGGTGGTTTCTGCCGATGGGTTCTCTTCTTCATGTGCATCGGCCGCTGCCACATCAACTTCCTCCTCCATCATTTGTTCATCAAGGAATTCTTCCAAGGAGGGGTCTAGCTCTTCGGCATCGGCCTGGTCATCGGTTTTAGCCTTCTTGCTGGCTTTCTGCTATTTGCTTTTGGCCGGCGCTTTCCTCTTGGGGTTTTCTTTAGGCATCGGACCTTGGAGAAGCGACGCCACTTTTGGGGCAGTAAGGCCGATGATTGACTCCATGACAGTTGATCCTGACGGGGCTAGGGCTTGATGATAGAAGATGTCTCGCCCACTGTTGCTCACAGCCGGAATCGGACCATCGGGAACCTGAGGGCTGATGTTTTTGATAAGGCCCGTCACATAGAATCTGGCCGATTGATGGAAAATATGAGCAGTCCATTCTTGCCACCATGTCTGGAAATTGATATGAACAAAGGCGCTCAGATGCAATCCGTCACAATCGCCGAGATTTGGGAGTTCAATTTCCATCGCTTTGCTCATGACCAGCGCCGATGGAACCGTGCCTCTGCTTTCTAAGAGCTTATGAAGAAGCAAACTCACAGGAAGCTGTCCAAGCCCGCACTGTCTAGCGGCCACCATTGGATTATAAAATTCGTAAGATAGGCTGGTGCTTCTTCCTTGAAATAGGCCTATTGGGAGCAGGCATGGGGTGAGGCCGATCATGAACAATTCCCTTGACTCTGAATCATCATTTATCAAACTCAGTTGAAAATCGTCAGGGAGTTCGAAGTCTCGGTCCGATGTGTAGACAAACATTTCCATCCTGGCCGATGGAGGGCCGGTGAAGAAGCGGATGAACCATGTAGCCATATCCTCGGCCGATTGGTCTGCGCCTGGGTAGACGGAAGCTGCTTCCCCATAGGACATGCATCTTCTGGTCCTGGGGTCTTCATGATCAGCGTATTTGGAGGGGAAGCAGGAGTCCGATAACGGGGACCGATTGACCATGGGGTTGGTATGGATGGTGAGCCAGAGCTGAACAAACCACCATGGTCCTCCATGGGCTATAGTCTGTTTTAATATCAAATCTTGTGTGGAGGTATGAAGCAGCCGATAGACAGCTCCCAAAAGGTATCGGCCGAAGGGGATTTGTTTCTTGTCGACCAAAGCCTAAGCCAAGTGTTGACAGTTTGTAGTGGGGCCGCAGGTCGATCCACAAAAAACAAATCTCTCCAACCATAATGTCAGGAAGGCTACATGTTCTCGTTCCGAGACCGATCCCTGTTCCATGTGTTCAGAGATGAACCCAGACCAACCTCTAATCTTTTTGGTTTTCAACTTGTGGCTGCTATGTATCAGGAGGCTGAAGGGGTTGATCTCGAAGTCAATGTCCAACCCTGTTAGTATCTTGACGTCGATCAGGGTGGGGCTCATCGGACCTTGTTTGAACATAAAGGCGTTCAAGGTACTGGACCAGAAGTAGCTGGCGGCTGACATGAGTGGTTCGTTCTTTTTGGTATCGGCCAGGGACAAAGCGATGCATTGGCCGATCCCGATCTCGTCCCAGTGGACTTGTTTGGCACCAGCAATCCTCTTATGCCAGGTTCTGTATCCATTAAGCTTGGATGGCCAGGACCTGAAAGTATGTTTCCATGAAGACACATTGGGCTTGGCTTGCCTAAAGGGGATTCTGTCTATCTCGGCATTGATTAGCCAAGTCGGGTCGTGATCGCCCATGGGGCCTAGCAGAAAGCGATGGGATTTGTCATCGGTAGGGATCAAGATTTGGTTTTTGAAGACCTAGATCATGAGAAGGACGATGAAAATATAAGACCCCGGGGGGGGGGGAGCAGAGAGTAAAAACTCTAACTTGGAGAAATCGGCGGAAAAAAAGCGATAATGTGGATTTTGAAGGAATTGACTTACCGTAGGGATCTCGGAGGAGTAGAACGGGGCGGAGGCCATCGTTGTTGTTGAAGGGGTCGCTGTGAAGGGAGTCGATGTTGACGGAACGCCGAGGGGTCGCCGGAGTTGAGAAACGCGAAGGGTTTGTTGAATCGGCAGCGGAAGGATTCGAATCTGGATCTGCGCGGTTTTCAGATTAGGTCTAGCAAAGAAGTCGATGGGTTCCTTGGAGCTAATTCCGCCACATTATATAATGAAGCGGAATTGGGGGGCATGTGTTAACGACGGATTTTGGTAATCGACTTGGAGAGAAAAGAGGAAACCGAAGCAGAGAGGAAGGATTGAGTTGGAGTCAGACCAGGCTTCGTATTGGACCCGGAAACCGTATCGGACTGGGGAGGTGTTGCTATAGAGAGCGTATCGGCCGATACGGATTCGGTTTGGTCATGGGCCGATACAGGTTGTGAGTTGACAGCGTCAATGTGGGCTTGGTCTGGGCTCGGAATAAGCTTCAAGGAAGTTGCCAAATAGAGATAAAGCTCGGTTTTAGGCAATTGTATCTTATAAATTAAGTAGTTTAGATCTAATCTGTGGCTTAAGTCTGCCGCAAGGACTTGTTTGTTAGTTGTAGATAAGATCGTGCCCTACAAGGGTTCTGTTGTAACCTCGGGTATAAATATCCCGATAGTTTGTACATAGAATCTCTCTCTCAATCAATCAAAATATACAACCAATTCAATCTACTTTCGGCGCATCGCCAACCCTCGTAAGAGGTTGATCTTGACGAGTTCATGCCTTCCCAGAGCAAAGGTAAGAACTCGTCCCCGACGATTGGTATCGTCGGGGCTAGCATGTCGCTTTAGGCACGTTAAGCCTCGATGATGTGATCGTCTTCTATCGTGTTTTGAGTAATCTTGACAGGCGTCTTAATTATGCTTCGCCGGCAGTATATTCGTTTTAGGGTTTATAGCCGACGACAGTTTAATTGTTATGCTTGGTTAGATTATTTGATACATTTACCATCTCCAAAAGCAATCGACGGCTTGATTTTCTTTGTGTTAAGTCTCGATTCACACTTTGAGTTGCTATCGACCTTTGTCCTGTTTCGAGATCTAACACGAAGCCTGTTTTCGATTGTAATTAAGGATAGCGCCGGGGTTTCAGCCGGTCTTATCTAATGCATGTGATTATTTAGGTTTTTGCATGTGTTTGCCACTTATATATGTGGATTGACGAATATAAACATATCGATTACAGAGTGTTTCTTTTTAAAAGGCTTTCTTGTGGTTGGTGTATTTATGTTAGCCGATTGACTTGTATAAGTCTACACTAGAGTAATAGCTAGTGCAGTTATCCTCATGAAACCTTCATCGGCTAATTTCATTAATCTGTCACACGATTCTGGCATAGGCCGATGAGATTAAATCTTGTCAATTTGCTTATTATAATTGAGTAAGCCGATACAGCTTTGCCCTATCGGCTGGGCTCTAACAATGTGACATCGGCCTATCGGCCGATCGACCATTGTTTTCTGATATGGTTTACTTGTTTCTTGTTGATTGCAGATCAAATCAACTGGCACGCTCTGCGCATGACTAGGCAAGCCAATTTGGACCTGCACTGGAGTTAAGCAGATCTCCCAGGCCGCCGTGGTAACGCGGAACCCGTTTTGTTGCTGGACGGGTCCAAATTCTGCGCCAACACGCTTTTGGCACGCCCGGTGGGACCTCTATTTTCAACTTCACTTCCAGTGGGACCAAGAACGCAAACTCTGCAATAGCAGTAAATCTTCTCAAGATGTTGAAGCAGGTAGAGATTTCCGAGGAGAACATCGTCCCTGTAACCGCCGACCAGCTCAATGCAGAGCAGAAGGCTGAGATGGAAAATCTGGTCGAGCAATTCCAGAATATGTACCTGCAAACATATTCTAGGACTCGGCAAGGCACCTTGATCCAAAAATCCAAGGTAGTTATGCCGAGTCCTGGAGAGGGAGCTAGCACGTCAGCGGCGGCACACGACCACACCGTGAAGACTGAAGATACAACTTTGCCCTATCGGCTGGGCTATAACAATGTGACATCGGCCTATCGGCCGATCGACCATTGTTTTCTGATATGGTTTACTTGTTTCTTGTTCATTGCAGATCAAATCAACTGGCACGCTCTGTGCATGACTAGGCAAGCCAATTTAGACCTGCACTGGAGTTAAGCAGATCTCCCAGGCCGCCGTGGTAACACGGAACCCGTTTTGTTGCTGGACGGGTCCAAATTCTGCGCCAACAGGTTGCCATCAATCCAAGAGTGCCCTGCATGTAATGACGTAGAAGACTCCCACCAGGGCAGCTCGAGCAAACAAGTGCATTGGCCACGCAAGCAGAGAAAGTCTGTACATGAAAGACTAGGGCCGATGCACCATGATCGTCGAACTGAGCACGACGAGCAAATCCAGAACCCCCAATGGTGCCCAAGCGATGTGTTTAGCAAGACAAAAAAACGGCGGGTTCAGAGATTGAGAAGGAAAGAGCAGATCCAGGAGCAGCAGGCGACAATAGCCCATTGGCCCGCCAAGACCAAGAAGGAGTGGAGAATAAAATCTGCAGTCATCAAGGCCGATGAGGGCACCTCCAAGTCAATTCGAGCTCCTGCGTTTGTAAAAGGTAAAGGTGTAGCATCGGCTTCTGTTAATATGGTTTTCATATTGCCAGCAGAATACAGCGTGCAGACGGCCGATGAAGCGGTAGCCGACGATGAGCAGTCCTCGGCTAAACTACAGTTGTCGCCAGATCAAGCCGTGTTCGACAAGCCAGTCGACACCAGCCACATGCACCTCTGGCCATTATACATCAAGGGATTCGTCAATGGGCAGCCGATGACGAAGATGCTGGTCGATGGCGGCGCGGCAGTGAACTTAATGCCGTACACAACCTTCAGGAAGCTTGGAAAAGTACCTGAAGACCTCATCAAGACCAACATGGTGCTCAAGGACTTTGGTGGCAACGCATCCGAGGCGAAGAGGGTGTTAAACATGGAACTCACAGTGGGCAACAAGAAGATACCCAGCACCTTCTTCGTCTTTGATGGAAAGGGTTCCTATAGCCTGTTGTTGGGATGAGATTGGATCCACGCAAACTGTTGCATCCCGTCAACAATGCATCAATGCCTTATACAATGGCAAGGGGACCAAGTCGAGATCGTGCAGGCTGATCGGTCAGTCCACGTAGCCAATGCCGATCTCGCAGTTTGGGAGATGGAGGGAATCGATTGCCTGTCTGGACGAGTTTGGGAGGCCGATTTCCTCAAAGTGACTGATTGCGATATTGAGACGATAGACGATCAAGGCAAACAGTTGTTTTCACAAAGATGTGCCATCCACTGCCCAAGATGAGCAAGCTAGTCCTTACACAGATGATGCGGTGGATGAATTAGATGCAAAATTGGGACAAGGATTTACGTCGGCCGATCAACTCGAGGAGGTTGATATAGGATCAGGTGATAGACCTAGGCCGACGTATGTAAGTGTTAACTTGCCAAAGGAATATAAAAATGATTTAATAAATCTTTTGAAAGAATTCGTAGACTGTTTTGCATGGGAGTATCATGAGATGCCTGGGTTAAGCCGATCGATTGTAGAACATCGGTTACCTATCAAACCAGGCTATCGGCCGTTTAAACAAGCTCCTAGGAGGTTTAAGGCCGATATGCACGAAGCTATCAAAGCAGAGATTACAAGACTTTACGACACCAATTTCATCAGGCCCTGCCGGTACGCAGAGTGGGTGTCTAATATAGTTCCAGTGTTGAAGGAAAACGGCAAACTGAGGGTGTGTATCGACTTCAGAGATTTGAACAAGGCGACACCAAAGGATGAGTACCCTATGCCGTTAGCCGATTTGTTGGTAGATGCCGCGTCTAGGCATAAGATCATTAGCTTTATGGATGGAAACGCAGGCTACAACCAGATTTTCATGGCCGGAGAAGACATCCACAAGACAGCCTTCAGATGCCTGGGAGCAATCGGCCTATACGAATGGGTTGTTATGACCTTCGGTTTGAAAAATGCTGGAGCTACTTATCAGAGAGCTATGAATTATATTTTTCATGATCTTATTGGTTCGCTGATTGAGGTTTACATCGATGACGTCGTCGTGAAGTCCAAAGAGTATGATATGCACCTGGCCGATTTACGCAAAGTACTAGAACGAGCAAGGAAATATGGTTTAAAGATGAACCCTAACAAATGTGCCTTTGGCGTATCGGCCGGTCATTGTTTAGGTTTCTTGGTCCATGAAAGAGGAATTGAGATTACACAGAAGAACATTGATGCTATCAAAAATATCAAACCTCCAACTAACAAGACCAAGTTACAATCCCTGCTCGGCAAGATCAACTTTGTCCGACGTTTTATATCAAACCTGTCAGGCAGGATAGAGCCGTTCACTCCATTGTTGAAGATAAAGGACGATCAAGAGTTCGTATGGGGTGATAAGCAACAAAAAGCATTGGACGACATCAAAGAATATTTAAGTTCCCCTCTAGTTCTGATCCCTCCGCAGAAAGGGCTTCCATTCAGGTTGTACCTATCGGCCGATGAGAAGTCTATTGGCTCGGTTTTAGTCCAAGACATCGATGACAAAGAAAGAGCTATTTTTTACCTCAGTAGGAGGTTGTTAGATGCTGAAACAAGATACACGCCAGTGGAGAAATTATGTCTATGCTTATATTTTTCATGTACGAAATTAAGGCATTATTTACTTTCCAATGAGTGCATTGTGGTAAGCAAGGCCGATGTGATGAAATACATGTTATCGGCCCCCGTTTTAAAAGGGAGAATTGGGAAGTGGATTTTTGCTTTAACAAAGTTTGACCTCAGATATGAATCGGCCAAAGCAATTAAAGGACAAGCCCTGGCCGATTTCATTGTCCAAAACAGAGACGATTCAATTGCATATGCAGACATTGTGCCATGGACACTGTATTTTGATGGATCTGTTTGCAGGCATGGATGCGGTATTGGCCTGGTCATAATATCCCCTCGGGGGGTAAGCTTCGAGTTCGCTTTTACTATCAAGCCCTACTATACTAACAATCGAGCAGAGTATGAAGCAGTTCTTAAGGGTTTGCAATTATTACAAGAGGTCAAGGCCGATTCCGTAGAGATCATTGGTGATTCACAGCTGGTAATCATTCAACTTTCTGGGAAGTATGAATGCAAGAATGATATTCTCAGAGTTTACAATGAGGAGTGCAAGGAGTTGCTTCAGGTTTTCAAGATTGTGACGATGAGGCATATACCCAAGAAGCAGAATTTCGAGGCCAATGATTTAGCTCAGGGGGCATCAGGATACAGGCCGATGGCCAAAGATGTTCCAATTCAGATTGCTGCTGTGGATGCCGACGACTGGAGGTTTGCTATCATTGATTATTTGAAAAACCCTACCCAATCGGCGTCGCGACAGATGAAATACAAAGTCTTGCATTATGTCTTGTTAGATGATGATCTATACTACCGGACGATTGATGGTGTCTTGCTTAAGTGCCTAGGTCTAGAGGAGGCCAAAGTTGTTATGAGCGAGGTACATGAAGGGATTTGTGGAACCCATCAATCGGCCCATAAAATGAGATGGCTTTTGAAGCGTGTTGGATATTTCTGGCCGACAATGCTAGAGGATTGTTTCAAGTATTATAAAGGATGTCAAGATTGCCAGAAGTTTGGAGCAATCCAGAGAGCACCGGCATCGGCTATGCATCCAATCATAAAGCCATGGCCACAAGTATATTTTAGTCGCTACAGACTACTTCACAAAGTGGGTTGAGGCCATCCCTCTTAAGAAGGTTGATTCCAAGGATGCAATTCAGTTTGTCAAGGAGCATATCATATATCAGTTGGGGTTACCGCAAACATTGACCACAGATCAGGGATCAATTTTTGTGTCCAATGAGTTCGTGCAGTTTGCCGACAGCATGGGCATCAAGCTACTAAATTCTTCTCCATATTATGCGCAAGTTAATGGGCAGGTAGAAGCTTCTAATAAGACTTTAATTTAGTTGATCAAGAGAAAAATTGATGAACAGCCGAGACGGTGGCATAGCACGCTGGCCGATTCCCTTTGGGCGTATCGGATGGCTTGTCATGGTGCAACTCAAGTGCCACCTTATCAGCTGGTTTATGGACATAAAGCTGTATTGCCATGGGAGACCAACATCGGCTCAAGAAGGATTGCCTTGCAAGACGACTTAACAGCCGATGAGTATCATAATCTTATGGTTGATGAGCTCGATGATTTGGTGCATGTCCGATTGCAGGCTTTGGAGAAAATAAAGCGAGATAAAGATCGAGTTGCTCGTCATTATAATAAGAAAGTTGTCACCAAGTCATTTGAGGAAGGGGATCTTGTTTGGAAATTAATAATGCCGATTGGTTCCAGAGATAATAAATTCGGCAAGTGGTCACCTAATTGGGAAGATCCTTTTCAGATTCATCGATGTGTTCCCCATAATGCTTATCTGCTCAAAGGATTAGATGGAGAAATTTATGGAAGAGCCCTTAATCGCAAATACTTCAAGAAATATTATCCCAGCGTCTGGATCGATTCATGATCGGCTTGCCAGCCGAATTATGATAATAGCCGATGTGGTACACATCGTCTTTAGATGGCCGATATGCATTATCGCCCTTAGTTCAAATTTTACAACATGAGCCCTCATCTTCCAAAATTTGGGGGGCATATATATATACAAGGAAGGTTATCTTTCAAGATTCCTCAAGATTACTAGATCAAAATTTTATGGACTTCGAAAATTTTTCAAACATGGATTTTTTTTTCAGTATTTTTCAGATCAAATTCGGCTGGTTGGCCGATGAGATTTATATTAGTCGAATAGGAAGTTATTTTCTTACAAAAAGAACAGAAACATATAATACATCAGCTTATAAATTTCTCGATAGCTGCAATGGCCTTACGACGAATCTGATCAATGTCCTCTATCACCTGGGCGTCATCGGCCGTTGACCCTGGGATCGGCTTCAAAGACTTACTCAGGGTCACAAGGTATTTGGCCGATGCCTTCAGCTTTGCCGTCTAATCTTCTATGGCCTTCGGTGATGCAGCTATCCCAGCCTCGACCTCTTGGATCTCCTTACGAGTGGCTTCTAGTTTTGACGCTAGGTCTGCTTCAAGGCGGCGGAGTTCTTCGAGTCTGCCCTTTAAGACAATCGGCTCGACAGCCAGCTCATCTAACCTGGTTTTGTCAGAATTGACTTGAGCTTTGCTGGCGGTCAAGGCCGATTCCAAGCTTTCACGCTCCCGCCTCTCCGCGATCCTTTCTTTGGCTCTATGAAGCTTGCAGTTGTATTGTTCCAAGTAGATGGCTGGTGTTAAGACTTCCATCAGATCTTCGGGGAGTTGGTCTTGGATGTCTTGAACCCTGCTCCTGACAGGGTTGCAGTTCTCCACCAGCGATTCCAAAGATGCTTCCAGCCGATTAGCGATATCAGACAACTGGTTCTTCAGTTGGTCAGAGATTGATGCCTTGGCGGTGATGGGTGGTTCTTTGTCCTCGTCATCAAGAAACTGGCTGATATCAAAAGAAAACATATCGGCTAGGTTCTGCAAGCATCAACATAGAGCAAGGTTAGCTCAGTCAAGTAAGAATCGGCAAAGGGAGCAAAGTGATCTGGTTTACCTGCGATGGGACATTGGCTGTGCCTGCATCGGCCTTCTCTTGTTGTCCTGAGGCGGTAGGTGAGGGGGTTGGCCAATGTGGTGCGGGTGATGGAGCTCGTGGCTGAAGAAAGGCAAGGGAATGGTGATCAGATCTATGTTACCAGAGGGGCAATATAAAAGATTAATTCTTACCGAAGCAATCGGAGAGGGTGGTGGAGAAGGAGACGGTGTCCTCAATCGGGCCTTGGCTTGTTATCACCTTTGTAAGGTTGCCTTCTTGGTTCTTGCAAAAGGGGCCGATTGGGTTCTCTCTTTCAATAGAGACGATGCAACAACCTAGGAAATAAATCAAGTTATAGCAAACCAGCAGGAGGAGATTGCACAAATTAGGAAAAGGGATTGTACTAACCTTGCGGATTGCATGTCTGGTTCTCCTTGGTTGAGCGACATCGGCTTGGTCATCGGTTGGTGGGATCTTTGTGGTTGCAGCCGATGAATTCTTCGTAGACTTGGCCGATGGCACTTTAGCAATGTTGGCCGATGGATCTTGTTCTTCAAGCAGATCGGCGGCTGTTGCATCAACCTCTTCCTCCATAACTTGATCGTTAAGGAATTCTTCTATGGAGGGGTCTAGCGTGTCAAGATCGGCTTGGTCATCAGTCTTAGGTTTCTTGCCAGTTTTTTGAATCTTTTCTTTTATTGGCGCTTTCCTCTTAGGAGTTTCTTTAGCTATCGGCCCTTGGAGCAATGATGATACCTTTGGAGCGGTGAGGCCGATAGTTGATTCCATGACAGACTTGCCTGATGGAGCCAATACCAGAGCATAAGATATTTTTTGCCCGCTGTTGCTGATTGATGGTGTTGGGGCGTGAGGGACTTGGGGACTGATGTTATCAATGAGTTCTGTCAAGTAGAACATGGCCGATTGATGGAAGAGATGGGAAGTCCATTCTTGCCACCATGACGGGAAGGAGAGATGAATGAAGGGACTCAGCCATAATCGGTCACAATCCTCCCAGATTTGGTACTTTGGTTTCTAGAACCTTGCTCACGACCAGGGCCGATGGGACATTACCTCTGCTCTCTAGGAGCCGACGGAAGTGCAGGTTGATAGGAAGTTGACCAAGCCCGCATTGCCTCGCAGCTACCATGGGAGTGTAGAACTCATAGGATAGGCTGGTGCTCCTGCCTTGGAAAATGCCTACTGGGAGCAAGCAGGGGGTGATGCCGATCATCAAGAGTTCTCGTGCTACCATATCATCATTCAGTTCACCCAGAGTTAAATCGGCAGGGAGTTCAAAATCAGAATCTGAAGGATACACAAATGTGTTCATCTTGGCTGATGGAGGGCCGGTGTAAAATCGGACGAACCAGGCAGATAATTCTTCGGCCGATTGGTCTGCTCCAGGGTATATGGAAGCTGCTTCTCCGAAGGACATGCATCTCCTGAATGAGGGATCTTCATTGTCGGTGTAGTCCGATGGGAAGGCAGAGTTTGACAGTGGATGCCGATCAACCATGGTGTTGGTGTAGATTGTTAACCAGAGTTGGATGAACCACCATGGACCTCCATGTGCCACTATCCTTTTCAGCATCAGATCCTGAGTGGCAGAATGGAGTAGCCGATAGACAGCCCCAAGAAGATACCGGCCGAGGGGAAATTATCTCTTCTCAACCAGGGCTTGAGCTAACTATTGGCAGTTTAGAGTAGGGCCGCAGGTTGATCCGCAGAAGACAAATCTTTCTAGCCACAAGGTTAGAAAGGCCACATGCTCTCTTTCTGAAACTGATCCTGTTTCCATGTGTTCAGCCACATATCCAGACCAACCTCCAATTTTCTTGGTCTTCAGCTTGTGGGTACTGTTGATAAGAAGGTTGAAGGGATTGATCTCAGAATGTATGTCCAATCCTGTCAGCATTTTGATGTCGATCAGCGTCGGGGTCATCGGACCTTGCCTAAATAAAAAAGCATTCCGAGTGCTAGACCAGAAGTATGTGGCTGCTGACATGAGGGGCTCATTTTTCTTGGTATCGGCTAGGGACAGAGCGATGCATTGGCCGATTCCTATCTCATCCCAATGGACTTGCTTGGCTGCTGCAATCCTCTTGTACCAAGTCCTAAAGCCGGTAAGCTTTGACGGCCAAGACCTGAAGGTATGCTTCCATGAAGGTATATTGGGTTTGACCTGCTTGAATGGGATTCTGTTCGTCTTCGCATTAATTAGCCAAGTAGGGTCAGAATTGCCCATGGGGCCCAGTAGGAACTGGTGTGATTTGTCATTGGTGGGGATTAGGATATGGTTCTTGAAGACCTGTGGCTCATAAACGGAAATGGAAGGTAAGACCCGGGGGGCAAGAGCAGAAACCCTAGTTTGAAAAAACTCGGCGAAAAAATGAAAATGTGAGATTGGAAAGGGTCGACTCACCACGGGGATCTCGGAAGTGTAAAACGGCAAGGAAGCCATTGACGTGGTCGAAGAGGTCGTTGGTGAAGGGGTCGATGCTGAGAGGACGCCGAGGAGTTGCCGGAGTCGAGAGGCGCAGGTGGTCGATGAAGTACGGCGCAAGGAAATTGGTGGTGGAAGATTGTAAATCTGGATCGGCGCGGTTTTCAGACAAACCCTAGCGAAGAGGTCGATGGGTTCCTCGGAGCTAATTCCGCCACATTATATAATGAAGCGGAATTGGGGGGCATGTGTTAACTCAAGATAAGCTTCAAGGAAGTTCCCAAATAGAGATAAGGCTCGGTTTTAGGCAATTGTATCTTGTAAATCAAGTAGGTTTAGATCTAATCTACGGCAAGAGTCTGCCGCAAAGATTTGTTTGTTAAGTTGTAGATAAGATCGTGTCCTATCTGGACAATGTTGTAATCTCGGGTATAAATATGCCGGTAGTTTGTACATAGAGACTCTCTCTCACAACAATACAATACACAAATTAATCTACTTTAGGCGCATCGCCAATCTTTTTCATTAACTTCTTAATTAAACTTTTTCCTTGGTGGGGTCCTGTCACGCCTAGAAATTCACTAACCCGAATTCCAAGCAGAATGTGTATTGAAATCCCTGTCCAGGACCAGCCAGGGTACACAAACGAAAAAATTGATATACAGATCCATGTCTTAGAAACATTATAAAAATCGCTTACATAAAGGCAGCGGAAAAAGGAAACAAGCTATACTAATAAAATAGACACTCGCAACGTAGCAACTCCAACCCACAGGCATCGTTGACGGTAGCCACAAGCCTACTCTTCTGAAAAGTTTTCCTCTGATACATACTCCAACTCTGATGTGGGGAAAAATAGAGCAAGACTGAGTACTACCTACTGTACTCAACAAGTCATACCGAAAAGGAAAATAATGATGCAAGTAGTAACAAAGGAGGCTGAAAGGGATAATTTGCATAAAATACGCATTTAAAAGCAATAGTTGAATACAGTAAAAATAGTTGAGTAAATTAATCACAATTGAACCATCACTGTCCAATGCTACACCACGTTACGACAGGTCCAAATAACCACCTGAACTACACCAGTTCCATTAGGTCAAATTGTTAGATGTGTAACTAATCATGGTGAATCTGGTTGATCGCCCATAACCTCGGGCACGGCTATTCGAATAGTTTTACTCTGATCAGAGGTGTACAACTGTACCCACAAGACACAGTCCCACAACACGTTACCATGCGCCGACATACCACCACGGTACACCGGAAAAGGAGCTATGATAGGACCCTTCGCACAACACTTCCTAACCAAGCGCACCACACCTCAGGTTTCGCCCCTACCTTTACACCAAGGTAGGCAGCCCCCTCTTGTGCCTAGGTGAATCCGACAGCCGATCAACGGGTACACCCCCGCCGACCCAACTCCACCACGCCCACCCTCGCTTGGGTACGTCGGCTAGGAAAAAGCTATACTACAAATCCAGCCATTACCCACGCTGGCTTGTGGAAAGTAAGATAATTCTTCCAGGGTTTCCCGCGAACCGGTCCTTAATTGTCATGAGCACGACCATCAAAACCATGTGCTCACAATCGACAATTATTCAATATTTTAGAATTATTTAAACATTCACGATTAACCATCGTGAACTACATGAAATAACCATCATTAAGTGATAATGAGGCTTTAGTTATCCCATTAGTGAACTAATGTTTCTAAGCAGGGCTAAGCATGTTCTATTCTAGCAACTACTCAAATTATTTCCCAGGCTATCAAACGGATACGATAATTGAAACATATAGCTGAGTACAATAGGTACATGAACCCATAAATGACATTATAAAACAATGCAATATTTATAGAAAAATAAGACATTTCACAATTTAGGTACAATATGTTCAAATGAATAAGTATGACTTGCCTTGCTCCTATGCTAGGTCGACCTCGGCAATGACCTCAAAGTAAACCGGAGAGTCGGAATTACCGGAATCTAAACGACAAACAAAGCACACAAGAAAACAGGCTAAAAGTCTACTGAAACAGGGAACAAAACCATTTTTAATGGATTCTAGACATTTTTATGAATTTTCTGAAAATTGAACGGACTCAAACGGAGTCCGGATGAATTAGTTATGAATTTTTGAAGTTATCTGTGTTTTTATTATAACAGAAAAAACCTTAATTGAATTATTGCGCAATAAACCCTAGGGCTAACGTCATGCTGATGTCAGGGCTGACGGCCGAGGGCTAGGGCTGACGTCAGTGGGCGACGGCGGCTCCGACAGGTGGGCCCCACCTGTCAGTGGCACAGGGATCCCGGTCCACGGTGGATTGAGTCCACCAGCCGGTGGCGGCGGCGCACCACGTGGCGCCGACGCGGCAGCCACGCGGCGGCCACGCGGAGGATGGCACAGCGACGCGGTGGCCCCGCGGCGCGCGCGACACCGACGCGGCACCAACGCGGCAACCAAGGCGCGGCCATGGTGCGGCGGCAGGCACGGGCGGCACGCAGAGCCGCGGGCGCGGGCGGCGGCGGAGCGGCGACCGAACGGCGCGGGCGGCTCGCACAACGTTGCCGAGGGAGGAGAGAGGGGGAAAAGGCGGTGGCGGCGGCGACGGATCTAGGGTTTGGGGGGCAGCGGCGCTTGGGGAAACGGGAGAGGAGGTTGCGGGGAGGGGAAAATAAATAGGGGCCCGGGCTAGGGTTGGCCGGTGCGGGCGGAAAACCCGCCGAGAAAAGCGGTGGCACGGGTGCGGCGGCCAGCCGAGTCGGAGACGACTTGGGCGCGGGGCCCACCCGTCAGCAGCCCGAGCGGGCGAGGGAGGCAGCCCGGACTTTGGCGGCTCGGCCGCGGTCTCGGGCCAGCCCGGGAAGGGGAAGCGGCCGGCGCGGCTCGGGCGGCTTGGGCTGGCCAGGGGGAAAAAGGAATTGGGCTGACGGCCCAAAAAGGATAAAGGTAGAAAAGAAAACGAAAAGGAAAAAGGAAAAGGATTTCCAGGGTTTTATTTATTGCACTTGATGTTTTTAATTGATTAAAATTATTTCCAGGGCTCTGAAAATTCCACTAAAAATCCTGTTAGTGTATTTTACCACGGGGAACTCAAGAAAAATCCCACCATGCCATCTCCACTTGGTTAAATATATTTTTAAATTGGAATTTGCTCTAGGTTAAAAAGGAAACATTTGTTTTACACGATTTAATTCATGAATTTTACCTGGAACGCAAACTTCAGGGTGTGACAGGTCCACTGTTAGTCTCTCCCTGTGGAGATTATGGGCACCGGATACCCTCACGGCTAGCTTATCCGACTTACCATAGGGGATAGGTTATGACTCATGATTATGTAAACTGGCTTAGGACTTGGGTATTACGTTACCATTGTGATAAGGTAACGGCTTATAGTCCAGAGTTGGTAAGATTGAGGAGTCCAATGTTGTATGTGACTAGGTCTCTGACTTGTAAGCCTACCCTCCAAGACTATATAAGGAGGGTAGGGCGTCCCTTGAGGGATAGAGAATCAGATAGCGAATATAGTGAAAGCATACTAGATCAAGAGATCAAGAGATCAATAAACCACTCGGCGGATCGAATCCCCGAAACAGGAATAGGGTATTACCTCTCGTTGAGAGGGCCTGAACCTGTCTAAATCCCTTTGCATACTAACCCATCGTGTTTGCCTCTTGACTGCTACCCCCAGATTCTTATTGCCGAAACCAAGTTTCGACAATTGGCGCGCCAGGTAGGGGGCTCTGCGTCAAGTTTTCTTCTTCATCTCGCCGACTATAGCGATGGGATCTTCATCAGGCATCGACGACTTCGCCTTCGCCCCTGGGCAGGCGTTCCAGTTCGGCAGCCTCGACTTCATCACCAACAAACTCGGCAAGCTCTCTCTCCTTGACTCGGATTCAAACTAGTCGGGAGGGGAAAACCTCACGACGCCATTTGGGTTACCGGACGACGCTGAGATCTACCACAATCTTCTATCTTCCGAATTGGAATCGATCCACTTGGGAGAATCATCATCATCGTCATCATGTTGCGATCAGGGCTCAAGGGAAATCGCCGTCATACTCCAATCGCTCGGGTCGTGCTCATCTACGGAGCTCGATGAATACCTCAGTTCTTCCGACTTCGACGACCTCTACGACATCTCCACAGACGAATTCAACGACTCCGACTTCGACAAGGACTACGATCCGATGTTCTTCAATGTTCTCATGGCCGAAGTAGCAGAGAACGACTCAGCCATGGCCCGAAGGGTTGCAGAAGAGGAGTGAGCCAAGCTTGAAGAGGAGCGCAAGCGTATGGAGAAGGAGAACAAGCGCAAGGAGGAGGAGATCAAACGAAAAGAAGAAGCTGACAAGAGGAAACAAGACCTGAGGGCGACTAGGCGCTCCGCTCATGAGGCCATTCTTCAGACACGAGTCAACAATGCCAACATCTTCCTCACGCCCCAACAGAATGCCGTCGCTGCCCTCACCCTCATCGACACTGTCATCGAAGCGGCACCCGCTGTGGTAACACCACTTCTAGACAAGATAAAGACTATCGTCGTAGCCACAGCCAACGGTGCTCCCACGAGCTCCGCGTGGAGAGCTACCGAGTCCATCGCCGAGACACCTGAGGACAGCCGCCTGTCGCCGATGCGATCTAAAGACTACCGGAGACCCGAGTTCAGCAAGACACCCGCCAAGTCCATAGACCCTTGTCATCACGTGGTGTGGAAGTGTCAAGATCAATCAGCTGACTCTCATGAGAGAGGTCACGGCCGACCACCCGTTCACGATCGGATTCGTCATAACTCCAACTACCAAAGCAGCACACGGAGACCCCTGCCGAGTGACTTGATGGAGGTATTTGACCGGCGTCATCGTAAGCGCAATAGACCCTATTATGAAGACCGAAGGAGATCACCTGACAACTATGACGATGGTGTACTTGCGTTCACTCGGGACCTGCGTCGAGTGGATTGGCCGAGTCGATTCAAGCCCACAGGGATTGACAAGTATGACGGCAAAACCAACCCCGAATCATGGTTAACCGTTTACACCCTCGCCATCCACACAACAGGAGGAGACAGCAAGGCCATGGTGAATTACTTGCCTGTTGCTCTCGCCGATTCAGCCAGGAATTGGCATACAAACTTACCAAGAGGTTCGATAGATTCATGGAGTGCGCTTCGGGACCACTTCATCGCCAATTTCCAGGGCACTTACGAAAGGCCCGGGACCCACTTCGATCTCTACAACGTAATTCAGAAGCCCGACGAGTCATTGAAGGATTACATTCGGCGTTTCTCGGAGAAGCGAAACAAGATCCCCAGCATCACCAATGACGTCATCATAGCCGCGTTCCAGAAAGGAGTCCGCGACGAGTTGCTGATCGGCAAATTCGAGCGTAAGCCTCCGAGGACGGTCAAGAAGATGTTCGAAACAGCCAACTCCTACGCCAAATCAAACGATGCAATTAAAGCCTCATGGCAAGACAAGCATAATAATTAAAGCCCACCATGAGGCCCCACCTCTGCCGTCACCGGTGAAAATACCAAAAAGCTAAGTCATCATTAAGTTTCTTCTTTATATGATATTTTCTTTTTCCTCTGCCTCACTACTTCAACTGGTCCTCCGTTGAGCAGTGGGTCGGGGGCTACAAATGTTATATCATATTTTTGAGTTAATTTTTATAATGTTTATCTTGATTGCTTGCGAAATAATCCGAGTAAAAAGTGCCCATCGAGTTATGAAACTCTATTTCCCTAAGCTTTCCGTTTGGTTTGTCGATGGATAGTTGCCCTTGGGCCGAATCCTAGCACCCGGGAGCTCATTGGATGGAGTGTATAACACAAGGTGCTAAGTATTACTCGGAGGCAATCAAAAGCATAGAGATAAAATAATTTGTTTTCTGCTCTAAACAATTACAAAAGTACCCGAGTAGTAAATTCCGATATGTGAAACTTTGTTCTACTAATGATGAACTCATGTCAATGACTAGTTGGGCAGAGTGTTTAAACGTGGGGAGTCATCTACTCGGGGAAATCAAAACCAACAAGAGGAGAAATGCATACTTATAAATATTTTTAAATGCTTGAATTTTCATCAAGTACTATATTTGCATCAGATACTACTCATCCTACATGTTTATACTGTAGGATTGATCAATTATACATCACCGCCGGCCTGCCTTTACCGCCGCCGATAGGTGTTTCCGCCTACACGGTTGATTGGTGACATCACCATTGTTTGGTGTCTACGACTTCATCGTCGGCCTGCCTGCGCCGCCGCTGACTGGTGTTTCCGCCTACACGGTTGATTGGCGACATCACCGTTGTCTGGCGTCTACGACTTCATCGTCGGCCTGCCTTCGTCGCTGCCGACTGGTGTTTTCCGCCTACACGGTTGATTGGTGACATCACCGTTGTCTGGCGTCTATGACTTCATTGTCGGCCTGCCTTCGCCACCACCGACTGGTGTCTCCACCTACACAGTTGATTGGTGACATCACCGTTGTTGGGCGTCTATGACTTCATCGTCGGCCTGCCTTCACCGCTGCCGACTAGTATCTCTGCCTACACGGTTGGTTTTCACGCCACCATTGTTGGGCGTCTACGTTTTCATCGTCGACTAGTTCTATTGCCTCTACTTCACAAGCATCGTCACTTCACCAACCACGACGTCTCCAAGAGCCTCAACATGACATCCTCAATGCGTATCTTCACTCAAGCAATGGCTACTCAGTGACAAGCTATAGTTCTTGACTCTATGATCAATTGTTTCCCAACTAAGCATAGAGTCGGGGGCTACACAAATACAAGACTCAAAATCTTCGCTCCAGAGCAAGCTTTCTACTTCAGTGACTCAAACATTTTCATCAATAACTTTGGCTCTCAATTGATGCTACAGTCTACTCCAAGTTTTTCAAATGTCAAGTTCAAGATTTAATTTATATGTCATGGAGTTTGGAGTTCTTCGCCACACACATGCTAGCGTCAAGGAAATTACTTGGGCTTTGATATCTTCTCAACAGTTTGATGGATTATTATCATTGATGTTACCATCGGCACCTTCATCATCGACATTATCTTCATCTTCAGTCAACTACCGTCATCCAAGTTCTTTGCTTCAGGAGTTTGGGCTTCGTCTACACTAAAATTTGATTGGGTCATCAATATTGCCATCTTCATCAACATTTTGCCATGTCTCTTCGGCCTTACCTATTCTGCTACTGTTGACAGACAATTTTGTCTCTACAACCGGTTGTTTTCTCCTGCTGCAGATCATCATCACCATCGGTTGCGTCTGTCATAATTGACGGCCTATCACACCGCAACTGATTAGCATTTTTGTCTTCATCGTTCGGCTATCTCCGTCGTTGCCGACTGGTGGTCTCATCGTCATTGTCGGCCTGCGTCGACGCTGCTTCAACACCGACTTGCCTTGGTCGCCGTCAACTGTTATTCTCTCCTTCAAGGTTGGCCTACTGCGTCGCCATTGATAGGCGTCATTGTCTTTATTGCCAGTCACCTCGTCTGTTGTTGCTGACTGATCTTCTCGATTCCACAGCTACGCTTCTCCGTCACCATTATTGAGAAACTTCATCTTCATAGCCGACCATCTTTGCTGCCACCAGTCGTCATTACTACCGGTCATATTTGCCATTACCGACTGTTTTCTTCAATTGGTGGATTTCGCCATCGCTGTTGATGGGCAGCTATGTCTCCACCACCGACATCTTCGTTACCTTTGATGGGCAATTTTATCTCCACATTGGTGATTTCGCTTCCATGCCGACTGCATCAGTTGCCACCAATGGATAACTTTGATTGTGACAGAAGGACGAGCAACATGCTCAGGGGCTTACTAGCTCTAGCACGAGGATTATGCCTTCAATCTTCAGTTTGGACTTATTCCGGCTATATGAGACATGAATACATGGTCGCGAGCTTATCTCCTATATTCATGGTCTGGATCAATCATCATTTCCCACAAGGGTCACAAGCTGAGTTCTTGCACCAGTCGGGATTCAATTATCAAATCTATTTTGGTGCATCCCATGAGGGATAACCATTCAGATCGGAAGATGAAGCGGCGAGGAAGACACCGGCGCTTCAAAGATTTTAGGGTATCGGTAAGTTTTCTTGTGTTCGGGCCGAGACCCATGAGGAGCTTACAGCCCATATTACAGGTGTGGCTTGATATGTGTCTCTAGGGACTTAAGCAGATTTGCTCTGGCAATATGCACGTGTCTTATTGCCCAATGCCTTTAAAATCCTTTCATACAGCAGTTACACAACTTGTTGAAGGTTGGTACGATGCAACTTGGAAGGTGACAAACAGTAAAGTTTTTTATAACTGTCCTGGTAACTTTTTTATAGGTTGCAGGAGCTGTTTGGTTTTTTACAAAGCATTTGATTTTCTATTATATCAATGCTATTTTGCCACCTTGGTGTGCTCTTTTTATTAAGACCAATATTATGGCTAGAGCTATTTAATATTTTGGTCATATTTTTCAGATGACTAATAAATTTCTTATGAGTTTATTAACTCGGGTTTTCTATTCCTGAGGTTGGCTGAGTTGTATGCTCTGAGAGGACTCGGTCAAAGCGACTCGGATAAGCGTGAGCTTGCCAGTACTCAGATTCATTATACACTATGCCTTGGTTATAAGGTTATGTGTCTTATGATTTTTTGTGATTGCTCTTGGCTTAGGCTAGGCATTTATTTTTATCACTAAGATGAGTGTGATTATTATAGTTCTTGACTATATGCTTAGTTTGTTCTAACTAAACACATAGTCGGGGGCTACACCTAATTAGGTGCATCAGTCGATGCACCTAAATATCTATTCTTGAGAATTTTTTTAGGATGTTTTCAGCCCTTCACAGCCTTTCTATTGGATGATAAAGCACTCGGGAGACTCAGGCAGAGATGATGGAAGCACTCGGCGATAGAAGCGCTCGGCTAGGGAGTCATTCAGCTATGTGTTATTCTGGTTCGAGGCAAAGTTATCTCAGGGGCTACTGTGGAGATTATGGGTACCGGATACCCTCACGGCTAGCTTATCCGACTTACCATAGGGGATAGGATATGACTCATGATTATGTAAACCGTCTTAGGACTTGGGTATTACGTTACCATTGTGATAAGGTAACGGCTTATAGTCCAGAGTTGGTAAGATTGAGGAGTCCGATGTTGTATGTGACTAGGTCTCCGACTTGTAAGCCTACCCTCCAAGACTATATAAGGAGGGCAGGGAGTCCCTTGAGGGATAGAGAATCAGATAGCGAATATAGCGAAAGCATACTAGATCAAGAGATCGTGAGTTCAATAAACCACTCGGCGTATCGAATCCCTGAAACAGGAGTAGGGTATTACCTCTTGTTGAGAGGGCCTGAACCTGTCTAAATCCCTTTGCATACTAACCAATCGTGTTTGGCTCTTGACTGCTACCCCAGATTCTTATTGCCAAAACCAAGTTTCGACACTCCTCTCTCCCTTTTTTTCTTTCTTTCTCTCTACTCTCTTTGCTTCTCTCTCTCTCACACACACAGGCACGGGGCTGGCGGTGCTAGGGCAGGCGCTTGCACGAGCTTGGCAAGTCGGTGCAAGGTGTGGCCGAAGAGGGAAAGGCTGTGGGGATTTCGGCCACCTGTGGGAGGCGGCATAGCAGCTGCGACGGCATGTGGAGGCGGCGGCGGTTGGGTGAGGCGCCGGTGGGCTTCGGGTTGTGGGCGTGCCAGTGAAGCGGCTGCCGAACTGTTGAAAGCAAAGGTTGGTGATGAGGCCTAGGAACACCGGTGGGGCTCACCGAAGCTCGCACGAAGGCGGCCGGTGTCTGAGATTAGCGGCGGACGGATTGGAGTTTGTGACGGCCATGGCCGTGGTGGGGACGGCTGGAATTTCGGTGAAATTCATCGGTGCCAGGCACAATCAGAGGTGATTCCCCCGCTTAGCGCAGCCAGAGGTGGTGGCTAGGGACACGACCATCGGAGGCTTCGCGTGCATCGCGGGGGCATAGCTAGGGCGCCGGCAGCGAGGCCTAATCGATGGCGAGGGGTGTGGTAATGGGTTTAGGACTCCAAGGGAGTCCTACTGGCAAGGAGGCTCAACCGAAAGTGCTATGGGGGCGTCAGCGGGCGAGGTGGGATGCCGCGTGGCCTGAGCGGAGATTTGTCACGCCGAGGCATGGGTACACGTGGGTGGGAGCACAAGCGAGGTGGTATACCAAATGCGGTGGCACTAGCGGTGTGTGGCTGTAACATTTAGGAAAGGTGGCGAGGGAGGAAGAGGAGATGGAAAGCGGCTCGTGTTCTCACCATGCGGCAGCCAGGGAGTTGCACACTATGGTGGTGGCGACAACAAGACAACAGATGACGGGGCACAGGTTGGGGACGGTTGGGCGTGCAGTTCGTCCTCGCTGTCCAGTGGCGACGACGACTTGTGGTTTGTCCATGGCCGCAGGGCGTTCGTCTGAGGCATCGCATTCGTCCTCCACTCATCTCATTCGTGCATCGGCGCAAGGCGTTCGTCCATGGCTCTTAGCAACGACGCGGTGAAGGCGTGGTGTAGCACGGACCGTGGCTCGCTCCCGCCCTTGGCGTGACCCGAAGCAAGCCGAGGTGGCACGGGGCGAGCCGGCGACAACATGACTGTGCAGTGGGTGGGGCGGCATGCTAGGTGTTCGACACGGGTACGGATGGGGAGGAAGGGGCGAGAAGGCTCGAGGCCAGGGTTTTAAAGATGATATCGGCGTTTGAGTGTCCGTGGTAGAGAGGATGGCCCATGTCCGTGCCCATCAATGCTCAAGAAGCGAGGGTGGACAGGACAGCGTGCAAGGGACGGGCCCGGCTTGGGTCATAGCGTGGCAAAGGAGAGATGGAGGTGGCCGGTGTAGGCTTGGCGTTCGGCGGCGTGCGGTTGGCGGGGAGGTGGGCCGCTCGCACTGGCATGGAGAAGGACCGGTATGGGTGTGGCTGCCCACGATCTCCGTGGAGTGTGCCCATCCTGGCCCCAGAGGAGTGGAACGGCGGAACGGTGACCTGGGGCGATGAGCTTTAGAATCCATGTGTTGTCCTCAAGCGACACGATAGCAATGGCATGCGGGAGGCAGGTCATGGTGCGTTGGCATCTATTCCAAGCCCGTCATGTCATGGCATCGCCTCGCACAGACATCGTGCGCAGCACACACGAGAAGCATGGTGGCGATGACTGCTTGGTGGCGCAGCTCCTAGGCTAGGGTTCGGGGCGTGGCTCGGTGAAGAACAGCAGCGGAGGGGCATGACCACGAATGGTGCGAAAACCGATGGCAAGCTTGCCGACCGCATGGGTAGCTCGGATTCCGGTGAATTGTTGCATCGGGTGAACGGCGGTGGCTGGGCGCGGTTGAGGAGGAACGGGGATCGAGCCGGGTTGATGGCTCGGCTGCGTGGGCTGAGGCAGGCTAGGCTGGCTGGGCCAGCACGGAAAGAAGTGGAAAGCCGAGGGACCTTATTTAGACTTTAGGTTCTGAGAAGAGAATTAGTGTCAAGGGTCTGGAGGGGCAGCGCTAGGCCCACCAGGGAGGGAAATAATAGGCTTTTTTACATTTAAATTAAATTGTCTCTAACGATTTGTGGATAACAGATCTACTACTATGACCGTCATAGTTTTCCCGTCATCAGATTCTGTTCACTTTAAAATTTAGTTATTATATTGGCACGTTGTCGGAAATTTATCTCCGACCTATGTTTTTATTTTGAACATGTCAATGCATTAAGCCTTCCTATATGACTTATATGACTGCAGCGTGCATGCATGTATGTCAGACTTTTTATACTGTACTTCATATATGGTGCAGCACATATATATTGCGGTGAGCAAATATATGTGTGCGGAGAATTTTGAGATTATGATTTTCACTCCACCTGTACTAATACAGCTCGAAGCCATGAAGCATAACCAAAGCAAGTGTTAGTTGATTTTATAGTCAGTCATCATGACACAATGCATAATTCAATTCATGTTTAGCTCACCGTACAGAAACAACTCACAGATGAACAAATGAAAGGGAAAAACATATGAACATATGTTGCAATGAACAATTATGCTTGCCAATTAATGTGCTCACTAAATTCGTTTGTCACTCTTCCTGTATCACTACTTATACCGTGGAGCGTAACTGAAGTGAGTGGTTGTAGATTTGTAGTCAATTATCATGACTCCCTACGCAATTCATGATTTATCCATCACTGTGGATGAACAGTTGGAAAGAGAAAATATATGCACGGGTTCATCTATTTCCTATTTCTGATCGTGGAAAAAAAATAAATGCCACATCATTTTAATTGTAGTTAAAGAAATATGGTTGGACACATATCAATATGAGCAAATATGCATGCCAATTAACATGATTGATTAATTTTGTTTATCGCCCTACCTATATCTCTACTTGAAAGGACCTTGATGTTGCCTAAAGGGGGTGAATAGGCGTTTAACACTTTTACGAAAATGTGGAAGCTAGACTTTTTGGATATTTTTGAATATGTTCAGATATTTCCGAAAATCTCATATTTACAGGCAATCTAGCAAGACAAGCAAACAGGGATAGTGGCACAAGTAGGAAAATGATTGCACAAACAGCGACTAAGCTACTAGCGGCTCCAAATAGCAAAGCTAGATGAGTGAGAGAGATATCACCAGGATTCTTGTAAGACGATGTGTTCCCAAAGTTCAAATCCTTGAGGAGATTCTACTCTCCCTTGAGGAGCTCACAATGAGCCGGGTCTTTTCCAACCCTATCCTCGTGAGGTTGCACAAATGCACTCCTCCTTCCACTAATGTTATTTCTTCCCTTTCGGAGGTGAGATCCGACCTTCACAAACTCCCTTGGCATACCACAAACAAATCGGCGTCTCGAGGTTGACTCTTAGATGTCTAGGTGTCCTCAACCATCAAGAGTAAAAAATGTAACAAAGATTTATTAGAATGAATAGAGTGCTCAACAAATCTTCACGAAGTCAACACCAAGCACTCAAACAAACTCAAATCAACCACTCTCTCTCACACGCACACACCAAATCCAAGCTTGTAGATCGGTGAAGAGTAAGAAGTGAGAAGGCAAGGCTCAAATCACTGCAAGCCAAGGGCAAAAAATTAGGAATGGATCCACTAGCCCTAGCTTGTGGGTGGAGGTGGCTATTTATAGCCACACCCTCAAATCTGCTAGTTGGAGGCAAAGATTGTATTTTTTTAAAAATTTCTGAAGGGTTTTCGAAAATATGAAAAAATCACTAGAGGTAAAAACAACTTTCGAAACTTGCTACAGTACTTTTAGAGTTTTCTTTGGAGTTTGCAACAGTACCTTCGGGATTTTTCGAATAGTGTAAAATTCCAACATGAGCACAATAGAAAACTGGCAAAAAAGCATTTCAGAAATTTCCAAAAATATTTTGGAAAAATCCAAAAAACAGCAGCACTAATTTTCTCAAGTTCAAAGCTCTTCAAAAATTTCCGAAGCATCTTCGAAAAATTCCAAAAAATACTAGCACCATTTTCGAAGGGAAATTCACTTCAGAAAAATTCGAACTTGATTTTAGAAAACTCTGAAAAACTCTAGTACACAAATCCAATAGAGAGAACCACTTCAACAAAGATTTTGAGCACCAAACTCATCCCTAGACATCAAGACAACATCCCACTTAATAGTACAACTTTCCTATCAACCCAAGAGCAAGTAGAAAAGCAATACCATTACAAATACCTTTACGTCATCTTCTTTCTTTATCTTGATCAATGCTAATATGGAATTTGGCTTGATGTTCATCAATGAATCACATCCTCTTGATCTTCAACATTTCATCTTGTGCTTCTTCTTCACCAAGGGTTGATCGTTAGCAACTTAGGACATCCTATGGCCTCGATAGGTTCGTCAGTATTCGACCAAGCATTTGCTTCTTCACCACTAAATGAAACCACAATGTATTGCATATTCTTCTTCCTCATCTTCATCGGCTCTTCATTGAACTAATCCCTTGCTTATACACTCAATAAGCGCATTAGTCCTTTAATCGTTTGTCATCAATTAGCCAAAACCCATTGGGGGCATAGATGCTCTTTCAATCTCCCCCTTTCTATTGATTGATGACAACACGATTAAAGCTTACAAAAGATTGATAATAAATGCTTTTAAATTCAAAGGTTAGTTTGAGCTCCCCCTAAATGTGTGCATACAAATATATGAAGTGAGCTCATATGCACATATTTTTGAGAATGTGAGAGCTCCCCCTAATTCTTTGCATCCATGGGGTGCATTGTGTGACAAGAAATACCAATAGTAAAACAACACACACAACTCAGATTGTTGGCACTGATTCAAAATGTATCAAATGAAATTCTTGATGCCAATTGCAAAAACTTGATTCTATGCCAATTGATTCGGGTACTGATTGAGAAAGCATGAGTAACCAAATTTTAGAATCAATTTCAAGTGTCAATAGATAATATCAATTGCATGTGACATGATGATCAAATAATAAGCATTGAATGCATCACACCATGCACACGCCAATTGACAAACATTTTCAAATCTTCTCACCCCCTTTCTCATTGACTCTTTGGCATCTTCAAAGCATGTCTTTCAATAATTTCTCACAATTATCTCATCCTTTGATCAATCTTTTCTTTATCCCCTTTAATATAATTCTCCTCCTTTGACAACGAAACACCAAAAAGGGTATAAGTAGGGAAAGAAAAGCAAAGGGTTCTTGATGAGGGATCATCGAGTACTTTCCTCTCAATTTTATATTTCACCACTTGTGATTAGGAAATGAACACCAATTTGACATAAGGATCACAAGTAAATCAATAAGCATTGAGATGCAAATTTTGCACATAAAAAGCTCACACCCAAAGGGTTTAAAGCATAGAACAAAAAGTCTCCTCTTTGCATATCAAAGACATTCTTCTTTTCTTCATTTAATGTATCCCTCCCCCTTAGTCCTTCTCTTCCACTTTGGAATTTAAGCATGGCAAGCAGAGGACATGATATACCACAATGGGGATCATCGAGATTTGAGCATGCCAAACTACTTCTTCAAAAACTGGAGTGAGATTCAAGAGTTAAAAAAACAACTCACCCAAGATTGTCACAAAGCATTTAGCAAATGAGTTTAGCATGTATGAATCCATAGTTTGTGCTAAGACAAAAAATTCACATAGAATGAGGTCTCTAAGCACCTTGATTCACTTAGAACACCAATTTGGTGACTAATACTCGCTTATTGAGTAAACAAGCATTTTGTCACAATATTTTGCAAACTAGGCTAATTAGCAAAGAATGAAACTTAGTCTAGATGCACAAAGACAAGGCAAATGATCCAAACTTACCAATTGAAATAACAAGCTATGGATCATCAAATTATCTTCCTTGTCGATTTTCAAGATGCCCATTCAATGAAATTGATATGTTGATACCAATTTGAATTTGACACCATGATGGGCTTGATGAAGTCCCTTCCTTGATTTCCTTGATGTTAATACTTGTGAATCTTGTAAACGTGGCCGAGGTACTTAGGGTCTTCAAAGTTGGGTGGTTTCTCCATGCACTTCATCTCCAAGCTTTCTTGCTTGAAGCCTTGAACCACCAAACGAACTATGAGTCTTGTCACCAAGCCATGCTCATTTAGCTTGATGTTATTGATCTCTTCTTGCAAGGCCATGACCCAATCTGGATTCACACATGCATCATCTTCCTTCGAATATTCCAAAGACAACACGAAAGAGTAACATTCACAAAATTTGCAAATTGAAATCGGATAGTTACTCCTTTTTGTATGTTGTCGAGGATGTTGTAAGGATGATCTCATTGAATGCTTGATGAATCCTTGTGTGAGACACCTAGGGGACTTGTGCTTGCATGATGTCTCTTTGCTTTTGAGTGCCCTTGGCATCAATCCTATCCACTTGTGCCAGAGGCATGTCTTCATGTTCTTCATAGTCGATTGTGGGAGGTTGACTTGAGTTGATGGAGGTTGATCAAGTACTTCACCTTGGTCATCATGGACTTCTTGCGGTCTCACCTCTCCAAGTGTATTTTTCTCAATTGTTATGAATACTTTTTCCATTATCTAGCACAATGGAGAGAACTTGCTTCACTTGGGAGCCATTAGTAACATCAAACACCACACCTCTCATGATTTCAACAATACCGGTGATATTAGTTGAAAACATGGTAGGCATGATTGTTTGTCTAATAACCAAGCATAAAAAAACTCGTTCTCAAAAGATATAAATTGAAGTATCAATAGAAGAAGATACTAATTGAAAGCAGTTGGTCATTAGGGATACCTTAAGCATCTAAATTAAGATGCTCATTTTCTTACTTTGAGAACACATGTCGGTGGTGTCGACCGCTTCTTGAATTTTCCCATCTTCATCACTTCACTCCTTAATTTTGGACTCAATCTTACTTTTGAGCACACCGTACATGTCAAGCACAAAGAAAGAAAGTACCCAAGTGAAGTGGAAAAGACTCATTCATAAGGACAAGACAATATTTGTTACCTCCCGTGCTTAGATAAACGATGAGTCCGAGAAGATTTATGAACTATAGCTTCAAGGTCTTGTCTCGAGTGAAGCTTTGTCGATTTAACCCATAATTCCCTTCACGTTGTGTTGTGGTGATCATGAGCTCAAAAATATATGACAAAGCTTTGAGATGGGTTATAAAATAATGCACAAGTTTTGTATTGAGAGACATGCCCATATCTCAAACAACTCATAAGATACAAAGATCATAAAGATTAAACAAGCTGAAAATTTCAAGTTTTCAGATAATGGAAACTCAAAACAAGCTTGGAAAGAGCATTGAAACAACATGCAAAAGAAAATTTTTCAGGAAGTTTAACATTTGCAAGACCTTGGATGGGTTAGAGATGCAAAGTTAAGCCAATATCCACAAAGAACATTAGCTAAATTAACTAAACCCACCATATGCAAGTTTGAGTAAAAAATGTGATCAAACAAGATTTTGGAAAAATGCCATTTTGATTGGAATATAAGAATTTTTACTAGAAAAGCTTTGAAAAATTTTCAAATACATATTGAAGCACTTTTGAAAAGATCTTCACAAATGTTGGCCTTTTAAGGAAGATTTTTGACTTTTGACCAAAGAGGCTATTTGAAAGGGCTATAAATCCAAATTTTGAAATCTTTCATGTTTTGAAAGTAAGAGATACATGAATGTGGTTTACATAAGTCACAAGCTTTAGAAAACATATACATAAAAGCTCACTTTTCCAAACCTTTCTTTAAAAAGAGAAAGAAGTAACAAATAAGATGTTATGGTTAGAAATGCATATATATGATTTTGAAATACCTCCATGAACAAATACATATCAAAATATATGGTTCTAGTGACAAAACTCACTTGATTCTATAATAGGACCAAATATGGTCAAGATTGATTTTCGAGTGAATTTCAAAATCAAGTTGTTCTCCAACTGTTGTGCAAATAAAATATATTTGAATACAAAAAGGTTTGAAATGACCAACTTTAGGAGTTTATCAAAAGAATTGTTTGCAAAAATATTTTCAAAAATATTTTGGCAAAATTATACTGTAATGGCAAAAACAAGATCCTAGCATCTACAATTTGAGGCTAAAACCATTTTCTTTGTAAAACTCATTATTATTTTGTATTAGTTTTTGAAAAAACCTTTCAAATATATATAGGAACTCTTTTAAACAACAAAACCAACTTTTTGCAACTAATTTTGTATATTTTGATTTTTGGACCTGACCAACATTTTGAAAACTATCATAGCATCAAGTTGATCAAAACACATTTTAGGGATGCAAATGACATGAGAGGTTAACACTACCCCTAATGTTGAGTTCGTTACTCAGTGTTCTCAACACCAAACTGTGCGCACGAAAAACGGAGCGGTCCATTAGCACGTGATTAATTAAGTATTAGCTAATTTTTTTTTCAAAAATGGATTAATTTGATATTTTTAAGCAACTTTTGTATAGAAAATTTTTGCAAAAAAATACACCATGTAATAGTTTGAAAAGCGTGCCCGGGGGAAAAGGTACTGTGCGGCGCTGGGAGCTTCACTGCCGAACTCAGCCTAAATGTGGTAACATCACTCAAATTCAACATATGAATCAATAAAGCAACATTCAAGAATAACCAATATGCACAAGAGATAAACATACACAAGGTAAAGTGGTAGATACTTCAATATAAGTACTCGTTACCAAGACGGCATCGGTTCTCGATGTACAACGATCATCCTCAAAATTGACTCCATTTTTGACATATTGTGAGAACTTTGAGTCAAGCCTCCAATGCTCCTCCAAGTACCTATAATTTCATTTTACCACATTTTGGTCCCCAAAAACACTGGGTCCATAGAGATAAGTCACACGAGACTTAGACACCCAAATGGATTTTGTGCTAGCATGTGGTGAACTAATCACTCTAGTAGCACAAATGTCCTTTTTGGCCTTCTTAAGAAAATCATGATCAAATGAGGATTGTTAATCATGGGACAATTTTTACCAATATGTCCTTTTGCACGACAATTGTAGCAAAGTCGAGTTTTGCTCTTATCTCATCTTTTGGTTTTGTTGTTGCCGGTTTACCTCTCACTTGATGGTTTGCCTTTTTTATCCAATTTGCAGGGACAACTTGAGGCAAAGTGACCCGCATCGGTGCACTTGAAGCACTTGATGTGAGCAATGCCTTTCTTCTTGCTCAACACCTTTCCTTTCTTCCAAGGGCAATCTCTAACATGATGTTCCTCTTTCTTGCATTTGAAGCAAGTAATGGAGCTCTTGATTATCTTTTGATTTTGTCCCTTGGTATGGGCATTAATGGACTTGTTATCCCTTTTATGGAGCTTGGTGCAAGCTACGGTTGATCCCTTCTCAAATTTCTTCACCATGCCCTCACGGTTACCTTGATAAGGTTGAGCAATGCCCACAAGTCCATGATCCATGTGCTTCTTCATTTTGCCTACACAATCCAAGTCACATGTAGTGCTCGAGGAAATATTTTCTTTGGAGCAACAAGTGCTAGCACAAGTAAGGTCAACTCGAACATGAGGCTCATAGAATTTTACCATAGCAATTATCACCTCATGATCTATCTCTAGCATGACATGAAAATCTACAAGATTCTTATGAGAACACAAAAGTTCATCAAGTCTTTCATGTAAATCCACATACTTGCTAGTGATCTCCTCAAGTTGAGATTTAAGCTCTTGATTTTGCTTCTCCAATGATGCTACACAAGCAGTAGAATTAGTGGCACAAGCAAATTTATGTTCTAATTTTTCATATCTCATAATTAATGAAGAATGAGAGCCCTTGAGTTTATTGTGTTAATCGTCTAGACAATTGACTTCTTCATTCTTCTTAATGAGACATGCTTGTTACTTCTCAATGACTTCCATGAGCTTCATCACCATTGTTGTGTCCTTGATGTCGCCGGGAGGGGGGGTTTGAATTGAAGTTTAAAACTTTTACGAAAATGCAAAAGCTAGACTTTTCGGATGTTTCTGAATATTTTTGGATATTTCCAAAAATCTCATATTTACAAGCAATCTAGCAAGACAAGCAAAAACGAATAGTGGCACAAGAAGGAAAAAGATTGCACAAACAACAACTAAGCTACTAGTGGCACCAAATAGCAAAGCTAGATGAGTGAGAGAGATATCATCGGGATTCTTGTAAAATGATGTGTTCCCGAAGTTCAAATCCTTAAGTAGACTCTACTCTCCGTTGAGGATCTCACAATGAGCCAAGTCTTTTCCAACCCTATCCGCGTGAGGTTGCACAAATGCACTTCTCCTTCCATTAAAGGTGTCTCTTCCCTTTTAGAGGTGAGATCCAATCTTCACAAACATCCTCAGCACACCACAAACAAATTGGTGTCTCGAGGTTGACTCCTAGCTGTCTAGGTGTCCTCAACCACCAAAGTAACAAATGTAACAAAGATTTCTTGGGGATGAATAGAGTGCTCAACAAATCTTCACGAAGTCAATACCAAGCACTCAAACAAACTCAAATCAACCACTCTCTCTCACACACACACGAAATCCAAGCTTATAGATCGGTGGAGAGTAATAAGTGAGAAGGCAAGGCTGAAAATGAATCTCAAATCACAGCAAGCCAAGGAAAAAAGATTAGGAATGGAGCCACCAGCCCTAGCTTGTGGGTGGAGGTGGCTATTTAAAGCCACACCTTTAGATTTTGGTATAGTACCTTTGAAATTTTAGAAAACTCCAAAAAACTCTAGTACACAAATCCGAGAGAGCGAACAACTTCAAAAAAGATTTGGAGCTCAAAAACTCATCGAGACATGAAGGCAACATCTCACTTAATAGTACGGTCTTCCTACCAACTCAAGAGCAAATAGAAAAACTATACCAATACGAATACCTTTACGCCATCTTCTTTCTTTGTCTTGATCAATGTTAATATGGAATTTGGCTTGATGTTCATCAATGAATCACATACTCTTGATCTTCAACATTTCATCTTGTGCTTCTTCTTCACCAAGGGTTGATCCTCAGCAACTTATGATATCCTATTGCCTCGATCGGTTCGTCGGTATTCGGCCAAGCACTTGCTCCTTCACCACTACATCGGGTCCATCAGCGCCAAGCCTTCGCTTTCCCTTCTTCCATGCATGGTCCATCGTGTAGCCAAATCTTGCCAATCCTTTACTACATCTTCCCATCTTCCGCCACTTGTAGCTTTCCATCACAAAGAAACCACAATGTATTACATCTTCTTCTTTCTCAGCTTCATCGGACTAATCTATTGCTTATACACTCAATAAGCGCATAGTCCTTTAATCGTTTGTCATCAATCAACCAAAACCCACTAGGGACATACATGCTTTTTCACTACTAACACGACGTAGCACCATGAAACGTGACTGAAGCGAGTGATTGTTTAATTTATGATTTATTATGCAAAATTCATGTTTGTGCCCATGATTTGTATCCACTTGTAGAGGACCGAACCTGAGAGCGAGAATTTCGTTTAGGCTTTTATCCACTAATGGGACATGATGTCAAGGTATGAATATATGACATGATGAATCTATTCGCACGTACTTATTGGCCGGGCCTTAGGAGAAAATTGCAAGATCGAATAGAAAATCAATGAAATTGAAAGAATCTCCCTGTCTCTTACGCATTGGCTGAAACGGAGGACACAATGAGAGAAAAGTTCTTTTGGCTTGTACTCATGATGGCCGAGCCTAGGAACATGGCAAAAAAAAAGGAATTTCTTGGTTCATACCCATTGGCCGAACCGAAGGACATGGCAAAAAAATACATCGACATGAACAGAGGAAGGAGAATTGAGAGATTTCTCCACTTTTACACAATGGTCGAGCCTAAGGACGAAGGAGGAGAATGAATCCCACCTTGCAGCACCTGTGATCTTCGAGTACAGCAAAGCGAGAGGAAGCACAGGCAAGGCAGCAGAACAAGCAAAGCAGCAGAGTGGCAGACTTGTGGTGGCAGGGCAGCAGCAGTGCAGCACAGCAGCAGCACTTCACCGTGACTGGCTAGATGCAGCGGTGCCGGAGCAGCGGCCTCTCCTCTACCAGCCTTTCTGTGGACAGCACTTCAATTAGCCTCTACATTCTCCCGGCCCCTCCTTTATGCCTGCCTCCCTCTATTTATAGAGGAGGGTCTCTGCCATTTCGAATCAGCCATGCGCCCGCCTTTAACATTTGAACAGAGCATGCAGATCGGGACACGCCTATGGATCGGGCGCCCGATATGGGAGCAAAAAAATCGGGCGCCGTCCCAGCAGTCCGATCCGCGCGAGTATCCTGGCCTGTCCGATCGTGCGCAGACACATTTACTACCCTGTGACATTTGGTTGGCACTAGCTGAAACAAAACGCGGCCAGCTTGTTCCGTGGCGCTGTCCGGGGCACGCGTGTCGTTGCCACACGTGCAGGGGTAGCTCCGCCGGCGCTGGTCCAGGGCACGCAGGTCATCACCGCACGCGGAGGGGTAGCTCCGCTGGCAGCGGCACTACAAGCTGGTCTCTCCGCCCTCTCTCTGCCACCGCATGCTGTTCCCCCCTCTCTCCGCCGCGCTGAGGAAGAACTCCTCCAACAACCACTAGCTATCTTCAAAGATCTTCAACGTCGACCGCCGCCACATGCCGGCCCCTTCAACAAACATCTCCGCCTCACTCTCTCCGCCACGCTGCAATGTCGTTCGCCGCTGCACTACAAGCTCTCAATGCTGCGCCCCCCTGTCCCCAGCCCTTTGAAACATGTCTCACTTGATTCACCGGATTGAAGCACAAATATCCTGTCCGCCGATGGCAGAGGTCTCCATCGGAGCACGGCTGGCGATGAGTTCCTCGGGTGCTAGCCGTGGAGCGCTCTCAGCTCCCCTCCCGCCCCAGGATGTGTTTCAACAGATGAGAAGAAATTTTTTTTGTTTCAATAGGATTGTGACATAGATTGATTTTGTTCCAGTCCATAGGGTTGGTTCTGAGACAAAAATGTTGGCCCCCTCTGTTCTACTTGTGGATTACTGAAACATATTCGAATAGAATCCATAGGTAGATTTTTTAGAACTAGCAGTGCTCCATGTTTTGTTCCAAGTGTGTATATGATTGAGACAATGTTTTATAACTTGCTGAAACATTTTATACGAATGCACTGAAACATTGTCCTCTGACAAAAAAGGGAACTATTGAGCAGATTACATCTTTTGGGGGGCATGTTGTGGTGGCAAGCTCATCAGGTCAAAGCAATGTTGTGTTATCTGTCCATCACCTTCAGAACATGCTGAAAATGGGTGAAATCCATGATTTGACACATAACCCTATGGTGAGACATATATGCAACTTTCAAAAACATGGGTTATATGTTTGTGTTTGACATAATAAAAAACATGTTACAACATTGTTTTTTGCAGATTGAAGATACAGGTAATTCAAATGATATAGATGTTGATGATAATGGCCATGTTTCAGTTTACATTGAAGAAGATGAAGATCAAGCTGAAGCACATGAAGAAGATGTAGTATGCTTTGCATCCATAGTTCCATATGTGGACATGGAATTTGACACTGTTCAAGAAGCAAGAAATGTGTACAATGCTTATGCTTACAAACTAGGTTTTGGGATTAGGATAGCATCATCAAGAAATAGTAGGGTGGGTGATAAAGGGTTGATAAGAAGAGATTTTGAGTGCACATACGCTAGTAAAGGTGCTGAAACAAGCTACAAGAATGAAGGTGAAACAAGTGGTAAGGATGCTGGTCTAGCCCCCTCAACAATGGCAGAGCAACAAGGTAGTGTTGCTGTGGAAAGCAAGAAAAACAAAAACCTAGGTTCAAGTTGCAAGGAGATAGGAAGCAAAGTGTTGTTGGGAGGTATGACTGGAAAGCCCATATGACAGCAGGTTTACGAGAAGGCAAGTAGAAGGTAACGGTGTTTCAGCCAGACCACACATACCCGATGGTCAAGCGTTGTGGGAGAAAGAAGTTCTATAGATCTCATAGACACATCCCAGCTCAAGACTATGAATTTCTGAAAACTTTGCACTTCCGCAACATCCAAACATCACACATTGTTGCTTTGTTGAGCGATTTACATGGTAGAGTAGGGAACTTGAGTTTCACAACAAAGGATGTGTCAAATGCACGAACAAAGTTGAGAGAAGCAACACCTTTCGGGGATATGGCAACAACCATAGACTACTTTCAACAGGTCCAAGCTAAAAATCCAACATTCTACTATGGAGTGAAATTTGATGAAAAGAATGTGGTCAAGGCATGTTTTGGGTGGATGGTAGGACAAGAAAGTTGTATCAAAGTTATAGGGATTGTGTTTTCTTTGACACAACATTCATGACTAATCGATATGGCATGCCCTTTGCACCTATAGTGGGTATCAACAACCACTTGCAAACTATACTGCTAGGGTGCTCTGGTTGTTGATGAGACAACAGATACGTTTGTGTTGATATTTGAAAAATGGATGCAAGCGATGAATGGGAATCCTCTAGGGTCGATTCTAATTGATAGAGACAAAGCTATGAGGGCGGTGATAGAGCAAGTGTTCTCTTTTGTCATTCATAGATGTTGCATTTGGCATGTGGCTAGCAAGATGGATCAGCAGCTCATAGCTTTGTACAATACAAGGGGTTCAAGGCTACACTGTACGCTTGCATTTATGACACAGATTCGAAGGAACAATTTGACGCATTGTGGCAACAAATGCCTGATGAGTTTAAACTTCGTGCGAACAATTGCTTAAAAAACTTGTGGGAAACTAAGCACATGTGGGCACCTCCATGGTTCAACACAAACTTTTTCCCCTGCACTAGAACAACTGGGAGATCGGAGGACCTCAACAACCTTTTCAAGATATTTGTTCACCCTCAAGACTCGGTGTGGATGTTTGTGAAACAGTACGAACATATCATGTAAATGAAACTTGAGCATGAGGAGTACGAGGGGTACAAAATAGATACTACAGAACCAATGTTTTGGTCAAGGTACTTATTTTTTCTGCAAAAACAAAATAAAACTGAACTCTATTATAAATGTTCTGATGAAACATATTTTAGATGTTGTGTGAAACAATATGGTTATTTGTGCTCAAACACTACTGACAGTCTGTTTGCAACATCCCATTGCAGCCACCCCCTTGAGAAGGAAGCATCAAGATTTTACACAAGGAGATTTTTGGAGGACAAGTTTCAGCCTGAAATAGAAGGGATAACAGGTCTTAAAGCGGAAAAGTGACAACTATGAACCAATCAGGAACAACTACGTACAAAGTTTGGTCAAGTGAAACATCAAGCGCAAGAAAGGTGTTCATTGTGAAAGTTGATGAAACAGGCTGTCCATAATGCTGCCCCTGCAACAAATTTGAAAAAGATGGGCTTCTTTGTTCACGTATTTTGAAAGTGATGCATAGGATGAATGTCGAGAAAATACCCCCAACAATACCTATTGGAAAGATGGTTTGAGCAGGCAACATTGCAGATTGCTTAACCACACAATGTGCCAGAGCCATCATTTGGTGTTCCAGCAACAAACAAGGTGAGATTTAATTCATTGTGTAGGAGTATGATGGACCTAGCTTCAGGTGCTTGCATCAATGATGAGACATACATGATTGTTTCAGCTAGAGTGCAGAACCTCAAAGCTATGGTTGCAACAACAGCATCTACACCAACACCTACACAGCAACATAGCGTGCAAGAGCAAGAAGAGGTGTCGACTACACCTAGAGATCCCCCCTTGAGGAAAAGGAGAGGAAGACCACCGGAAAAAGTGGAAAGGTACAAACCAATGGGAGAGGTGATAGCTCAAAAAATGAAGAGAAAGACAAAGAGGAAAATCAAGTGCTCGTATTGCCAAGACGAAACTCATAATGTGCAAACCTGTCCATACCTGAAGATGGCAAGCATGCGGGAAGCGCTGCTCAATCAGAAAATGGTTAAGAAAACCAAATTGAGGTTATGAGAAAACAAAGAAACATACCAGGTGTCACTAAAAAAGCAATCAGTTTGAGGGCGGCGTAGTTATGACGTGCAACATGTTTTTGTGAACTCTTTCTTTGTGAAACAATTTTTCATAATAGATTGGAACAAATATATTAATATACTGAGACAATTCATGTGTTGATGATGCAACAATATATGTGGTGGACAAATTTTGCGTGATTTGCTTTCATTAAATGTTGGTGTTACATGGCTGGTCATCTATGCTTGCTATGAAAAATAGAAAACTATATTCAGCATACAATGCTACATGCAGGATATGTTTTGAATAGAAAAGTTGGGTGAAACAAACATGCAGTAAGTGCTGGAACATCCAATCATTATCTGTTGAAACATATGCAATACAATTACTGAAACATGAAACAGTGAAGCCGACATGAACACGACAAGAAGGAAAATGCTGAAACATGACACATATAAGGATGAAACATACAAAAAATTGGATGCCGAAAAATGTGAACAGTGAGTGCTGGAACATATATCCACACAAGCTAGAAGTGTGTAAAACAGTGCATATATATGTCCATGTTTCAAACTACCATGTGTAGTAGTAAATTAGTACATTTTAAAAAAATGTCATCCAGAGTAAAATGAGTACACAAAAAATTGGGTTCTTTCCCACAAAAAAGGACTAGACAAAGTTATCGGGTAAAACTTAGGAGGCGGGAGGCCGGACTAATCCCTAACTACTTTGGAGGGAGTTGACTGAAGTCGGTTGTCACCAAGTGTGAATTGACCATCAGGTAAGTCATGATCTTCCTTTAGGTTTTCATCGACTTGTCATCAAAATGCGCCATCCTTGTTCCATCCCAATTGTCCATATACCTCATACAGAAAAAGCCACAATCGAACCTAGCAGAAAAAGTAAATGATGGCACAAAGTGATGAGATAGCAAAAAACAATATAACGAAAAAATGGTGAAATAAGATTAAAAGCAACTTACAGATTAGTCTGTAGTGGGTACCGTGGTGGAGAGTAGCTTTGAAACTTTGATATGTCTTTAAGTCCAATTCTGGCATAAGCGCAACCTTGGAGAAGTTAACCAACTACATTAGATAAGGAAAATGCTGAAACATTAGTTCATGGATTGTGGAACAAGAATGTATGTATGTTGTGTTGAAATAGTTGGACACAATAAAATGGAACATGCTGACATAATTACTAGGTTCTGACAAATGCTGAAACATTAAATGCATGTTGTGTGGAAACAATTGGACATAAATAAAAAAATGGAACATGCTGACAATAGTTACCAGGTTCTGAGAGTACTGGAAGCACTCTGAGTCATCGCCTCTGTTCATTGGGTCAAAAAATTGATCTGATCATGAAGATTGTTGATGCATATCAACACCTAGTGCCCGTCTCGAACAATTGGGAAGAAGAGATATGCGATATAAAAAATAAACTAATGTCAGAAATTCTATGTGCATATGTACTGAAACAATAAATATGTATAGTATGAGACATTTTAGTGTGTGCCGATGCAACAAAAACCTACCAATTCATAGAAAAAAGGACAAAAAATATAAATAAAAAGAGAAACATACTAGATCTTGTTTGGCGAGTTTTTCCTCCCTGTTAATCGTCTGGAGCCTCTTTAGACAGGTCTGAGACGTGAATTTCTCTGGCTCAACAATCAATTGACCCTGGAAAAAAAACACAACAGCTTAGGATGCAAAAAAATCAAGCACATTCAAAGTGCCAAAAAAAGATAATAGGAGTAAACAGCTAGAGAAAAGCACAAAAAGGTAAACGAAGCTAGATAAAAAAAATACCGTTAAGATAGGAGAGAACACATATTTTTTTATGTTGGTTGCATCTTGCTCTCTTCTCTACATTCTTCATTGAACATCTCTATCCAACATGCCATGACTTCATTGCTCATCTCACCTCTAGGTTTCAATGCATCGCGCAAATACTCAAGTGAAACATGGAATCCATCCATCTTTAAGAATGGAGGTGGTGGCCTGATATGGTGAATATGGAAATAATCAAACTAACATGGTAGTTTGATGTAACATAGTAGGATTATGTGATGAAACAAGTATGAATAGTATAGTGGAACAATTTGACATATAGTTCTAAAACATACAAAACAATGTTTTGTATAGTTCTGGAAAAGTATAGTGGGAGTATGTACAGTGCTACTATAACATAATTATAAATGTGGTGAAATAGGTGTATGTGACATACTGGAACATGGAAACACATTATTATAAAACAATACAGTTCAGTGCACTAGAACATGGAGGCAGTGTGTTGAAACAAACATGTATAGTCTACTGACACATGTAGACAAACATGTAGACAAAAACAGTTTAGTGTGCAGTGGTCATCTATGTATGTGCATGCCTGATGCAACATAATGGAGAAATGTGATGAAACAAGTACGTCAAAATAGTGGGACATGCAAAAACAGTGAAACAACCATGTGTAATTCATTGCAACATGCAAAAAATAAGCTAAGAGAAAAAGGGAAAATTTGAAACTCACCCATCAGTAGAGGAATCCTTGTTCCCCCTGTTTTGCATGGATGTAACACATCTTGTGTAAACATTAATTATCCACTTCAGCCGTGGTTCTCATTTCCTTCTCATCTGCAACACCATCATCAATGTCCTTCCTTGCCCTTTTCTTCTTTTTTTTGTCATGAGTGCTTGGGCCACTACTTACATCACCTGGATGGGACAAAAAAAAAGACATGGATTTGTAGTTAGCGATAAAAAATCATCAACAAGAAATAAAAAAACATTTGTGTTAATTGTTATACCTGCAGGTAAAGACAAAACGGCAATGGTAGATGTATTTGCCGCTGTTGGAGACTGAGGCAGAAGAGAAGGAGACCTAACTGCTACCGAGGACTGAGCTGCACGAGAAGGTGACGCCGCTGCTAGTGGAGAAGGTGGCCTTGAAGCTGCCGGATACTGAGGTGATGAAGGACTAGCTACTGCCGGAGACTGAGCAACTGGAGAAGGCACCCTCACAACAATCGCAATTGAGTCCTTCATCTCTTGTGTGCTGATGTATTCAGGATCAGTTTCATCAAAGACATTGAAAGACGGTGCATCATAGGCATCGCTTGCAGCAAGGCTTTCAAAGTGGCGTGCCATGACGAAACCTAAAGAGGGTGGATTGCTGCGCACACTATCAGTCCCGCCTAAAACATCTTTGCTTGGGGCTGCAACAACAACAACCTAGTGTTTGTTGGGTTTGCATCAACATTACCACTGCCTGTTGCAGCATCTGTAGCACCTAGCGCATTGCTTATCTTTGAAATCATTTCGCCTATCCTTTTTGTATGCAGATCCATCATGCACTTATTGAACATGTCAACGAATGATTCAGTCTCTTCATGCCACATGATGCTATGCTTTTGGATGACAGTTTTTATGCTTGACGGCAACTGAAACATGCGAAACATTGTGCTCATTTAGAAGGAACATGTCAACAAGGCAACATCTAAAAAAGATTGCCAACAAAGAAAGAAAAAGAATAAAAAAAGAAAGAGATTGCATGGATATATAAAAAAAGTGATCTCCTAATTACCTGCATTCCTTGGCTACTTCAGGCGGACATCCGTACCCATTCATTCATCAAAAGAAACGGATCCTTGAGCAGCATCAATGGTGCCAATATCAACACCTCCAACATCCTCAGTCCCCGCAACCTCGGCGTTCAAGTATGTGTCGAAACTTGGTTTCGGCAATATCAATCTGGGGGTAGCAGTCAAGTGCCAAACACAATGGATTAGTCGGGACAAAGGTTTAGACAGGTTCAGGCCCTCTCTAACGAGAGGTAATACCCTACTCCTGTTTCGGGGATTCGATCCGCCGAGTGGTTTATTGATCTCTTGATCTCTTTCAATAGGGGCTCTCGCAAGTTTTTTGTCTGCCCGTGTATTTTTTGTCTGCCCCTCAAGGGACGCCCTACCCTCCTTATATAGTCCCGGAGGGTGGGTTTACAAGTCGGAGACCTATTCTATTCTAAGTCGGACTCCTCAATCGTACCAACTATAGACTATAGGCCGTTACCTTATCTCAATGGTAACGTAATACCCAAGACATAGCCGGTTTACATAATCATGGAGCATAACCTATCCCCTATGGTAAGTCGGATAAGCTAAGTGTGAGGGTATCCGGTACCCATAATCTCCACAGTAGCCCCCGAGACCTTCGCAGTCGATGAGATAACTTTGCCTCAAACTTGAATAAGACGCGGCCGAGTGACTTCTTAGTCGAGTGCCTTTACCACCGAGTGCCTCCATCACCTCTGCCTGAGTCTCCCGAGTGCTTCATCATCCAAAAAAGACTGTGAAGGGCTGAAAACAATTCAAAATTTTTGAAAAATAGATACTTAGGTGCATCGACTGATGCACCTAATTAGGTGTAGCCCCCGACTATGTGTTTAGTTAAACAAACTAAGCATATAGTCAAGAACTATAATAATCATACTCTCCTGAGTTACATAAATGCCTAGCCTAAGCCAAAAGCAATCATAAAGGATCATATAACACAGAACCTTATAATCAAGGCATAGTGTTTAATACTCGGCTAGCTCATGCTCATCCGAGCATTTTTGCCTGAGTTATCTCAGAGCAGACTTCACAGCCGACCCTCATGGATAAAAAGAAATGTCTGTCACCTTCCAAATTGCATCGTACCAACCTTCAACAAGTTGTGTAACTGCTGTTATGAAAGGATTTTTAAGTCATTGGGCAATGAGACATATGCATATTGCCAGAGCAAATTTGCTTAAGTCCTCATGGACATATGTCAAGCCGTACTCATAAGATGGGCCGCAAGTTTCTCATGGGCTCGGCTCAAATACGAGAAAACCCAGCAAAAAACCCTAAACTCTTTCTCAAAGCGCCAGCGTCATCCCTGCCGCTTCATCTTCCCAAAATCTTTCCCCTTTTCGCGCTCCTGTTCACCAGCCGCGCTGAGGAATTCGAGAATTCGTGCTCACGCAAAATCATCCATCAAGGAACTCAAGTGCCACCACAATCCATCATCCGCATCCAGCTGCCAGCATCCCCTCAAAAAATCCCCATCTCCTACACTAGGTCCACCTTCACCCAACTCGTATCCATGGCGGAAGAGAGAGAAATCCCTTTTGACCAATGGGCGACCTCGGACGTGAAGGAGTCGACTTTGCAGGAAATGGTGAAGAATGGAGTTCTTCCGCCCAATGAAATCATCGGCTGGTGTCCGGCGGCCGGCGAAGAGTTCCTCACTCCAAACATCGGTGAGATTGTGGTCTTCACCTCTTTCTTCTATTGCGGATTTGGTCTTCCCACTTCCGATTTCTTCCGTGGTATCCTCGAATACTATGGCCTTCAAATCTATCACTTGAATCCCAATTCTGTCCTCCACATTGCAATATTTATCCATGTGTGCGAAGCATTTTTAGCCATTCTCCCCCATTTCAATCTTTTTCGCCGCATGTTCTATGTCAAGCCACACCCAAACAAAGATGACCCCTGCATCGTCGGCGGGGCTGGTTTTCAGCTCCGCGGGACTCTCCGCAGAGATTACTTCTCTCTCCCCTTGAAATCCTCCAACAAGGGCTGGCACGCAAACTGATTCTATATCTCGAACCCCCATCCCAGTTTGCCCTACTTCATCGGCCTTCCACCAATCCAAAGAGCCAACTGGAGCACAATGCCGGAGAACCAAGATTGGGTAGAAGCGAATAACCTCCTGGCTAACATTTTTGAAATGAAGAAGAAAGGCCTCCAAGGAGAACAAATTACCCGGCACTTTATCAAGAACCAACTGGCTCCCATCAAGGAGAGATCCAAGCCAACGTTTGAGTATGAGGGTGAAAGTGACCCCAATCGGGAGGACCGCGATGCTCTGAGTTACCAGGCCTTGTGCACTCGCATGTACAAGATTTTCTCCTCTGGAATCACAGTAGATCGCAGCCACAAGATGCCGGCTCCTCCGTTCAACTTGTTCCGACCTCCTCCTCCGGTAAGTCGACTCGGCTCTTCAAAACTCTTTCACTCTTGCACACATCCTTCAATATATCTCAAAAACTCTACTTGCAGGCAAACGCTCTCATTATTTCCAAGCCATACAAGGTGTATCATGACGATATGCCAACTCGGCCTGCTGCCAAAAAACCAACTGGCGGCCCCAAAATGAAGGTCGAGCCTCAAGAGAAGAGGGCTGCCGCTGACGAAGATATCAGCAAGCGGGCAAGCAAAAGGAGACTAGTCGTCGACGACTCGGATGACGAAGAAATCCAATTTCCACAAGTCAACATAAACCCTCCGAAGCCGTCCCCCAGATCTACTCCCAAGATCAGGAGATCTAATAGGTATCTCTCATAACCAGAATCAGCTTTTTGTTAAAAATCTTTTTCACTTCCAACTCAATTGTCTTTATCTTCTTTCTTGCAGGAAACCTCAAGATATAGATCCCACCAGGCAAACTGAAACCACAAATCCACCTGCAGCGTCAGAAACACCAAGATCTACAGAACAAGGGACTCCAGACCCTCCCCCGAGTGAGGATACCCCTGAGGCAGAGCCCCCAAGTAAGGATGCTCCTGAAGTAGAGCCCCCGACTGCCAGCCAAAACATCCTGGCTGGAAAACAGTCGGCTGAAGAAGGACCCTCGACTGCCAATCAAAATGCCCCGACTGGAAATTATCCAGACGAAGATCTATAGGGCTCACACAGTCAGGAGGCACCAATTGAGGACCCGGCTCCTAAAACAGGTAAGCTTCAATATAATCTCCAGACTCTTGTCTGCAATATATTTCTCACTTCTTTCTTCATTCATCTTCTCTAGATCAATCAGCCGAAGAGGAGGAAATCACCCGATTGAAGTCTCCAGCTGACTCGGTCCCTCCTATCAAGATCGAGTGGCGCGATGCCGAAGGCGTGAAGCAAGGCATCGTGTTAAATAAGCAAAAGGAAAATGAAGAACGTGACATGCTCGTGGCCAGCCTCAACGAAGCGACCCGGCTAATGAATGTAAGTATATCTCCTCTTTGTCTTGTCATCGTCGTCTGATGTGATTGACTATCTTCATCCCCTTATGCAGAGAATATATTGTCGCTCAATGGTCAAATCAGACACCCTCGAGAAACTGGTCCCCCATGTAAATTCTTTGGAAAACGTTCATCAAGACCTCAAGGCCGCCAGAGAAGAAACTACAGCTCGAGAGGTCGTCCTGCGGGCAGAGATCGCAAAGCTTCGAGATGAAAACTTGGAACTCCGTGGCTCAATCGGGGGTAAGCCAAAGCACCTTGTCCTTGCTTTGTCTTCATATATCCTTCTGACCCTGACATCCGCAAGTCTTCATGTTGTAGCCAACCTATCTGAAATCAATACCCTCAAGGTCCAGCTGAAGAAAACAAGCACTGATAAAACCAAGCTGGAATCTGACAATGAGAAAATCCTGGAAGAATTTGAAGGTAAGGCTTCCAAGATAGCACTCTGCAACTCGCTGGGTATTGAATATTTATATAACCATATCTTTCTTGTAGCTTATAAGATTAAATCCCAAGCACAATTTGATGTCTTCGCCGAAAAAGTCCGAAGGGCTGAAAATGTAAGGGATGACATTGCCAACACTGCCGCGCCGATCTTGTCAGCACTATATAGGCATGGACTCGAGACGAGCTCATTGGATGCCATTGAAGTCTTCGACAAGCTCAGGACGGCACCAGCAAAATACATGGAGAATATCACCGACGTGGCCGTCATGAGTGCAGGCTTTGCTCTTGCGCAAACGAAATCACTCTATCCTCGGATAGATGTGAACTCTGTAGGAGATGGCTTCGCAGACGGCACCACAGATGAGCAAGCCCTGGAGCTTGTAAGTGAAGCGCAGGAATCGGCGAAAAAGGTAGGCGCAGATGTAGCCGAAAACTTCCAGAGATAATCGTCTTGTTGTATATAACTTGTTATAATGTTGACTTGTAAATATATAGCTTATTTATGTTAATGCCCTGATCCGAGTCTTCATATATAATTTCTTAAGAATTATCGTCCGACTGTCACCAAGCCTAAGCTTGATTAGGCCATCAAAAAATTCTCAGTCCTTATCTATTGGACTCGAACCAAAACACTAAACAATGATAAACTAAATATAAACAAGTTATCAAAGAAAATAATGCTTTATTGATATACGTATAGCCCCCAACTGACAACCCAAGAGGTCATCCTGCTTGAAGTTGGCAGTCGAGAAGAACATAGAGAAAAAGAAATGCCTAAGTATAATATCGACGAAGATGCTCAATGTTTCAGGAGTTCTCCACCATGGTCCCATCTTCACGCTTTAGACGATATGCTCCTGGTCGAGTCACCTCAGCAATTTTGTAGGGTCCTTCCCATAGTGGAGATAGCTTGTGACGATCTTTTGTAGTTTGAATCTTGCGTAGAACCATGTCTCCAACAATGAAGGCTCGTGACCGAACATTGCGGTTGTGGTAGCGCCGAAGTCCTTGAAGATACCGTGCCGACTGAATCAATGCCGCCTCGTGGGCTTCTTCCAATCAGGTCAAGTCATCAACTCTATCTTGGTCATAGTGCTCGTCGTTGAAACTGCGAACTCAAAGAGATTCATACTCCATCTCGCTCGGCAACATCGCTTCCGCTCCATAAACCAAGAAGAAGGGAGATTGACCGGTAGCCCGATTGGGTGTAGTCCGTAGTGACCATAAAACCGAGGGCAACTCTTGAACCCATTTGCCGGCGTAAGGACTTAGTTTGTCAAATACACGGGCTTTGATGCCTTGGTGAACCATACCATTGGCGCGTTCGACTTGTCCGTTGCTCTTGGGGTGCGCCACTGATGCATACCGAAGTCTTCACATAACTCCTTAAAAATGCCTCCAGTGAATTGAGTCCCATTGTCGGTCATAATTCTGTTCGGGACACCAAACCGTTGCACGATGTTTAGAATAAAGTCCCGCGCCTTGTCCGCAGTTATCGTAGCAACCGGCTTAGCCTCGATCCACTTTGAAAACTTATCAACCGCGACGAATAGATGCGTGAATCCTCCTAGCGCCTTCTTGAACGGACCGACCATGTCCAAGCCCCATACGGCAAAAGGCCATGATAAGGGAATTGTTTGAAGATCTTGGGCTGGAACGTGGCTCTGCCGAGCGAAGAATTGACAACCTTCACACGTGCGAACTACCTCGTCTGCATCGGAGACCGCCATGACCCAGAAGAATCCCTGTCTGTAAGCCTTGCCCACCAAAGTGCGCGCCGCGGCGTGACTGCCGCAGATGCCCGAGTAAATATCTTGCAATAATTGTCGTCCTTCCTCCGGCGTGACGCATCACATCAAAACTCCAGAGGGGCTTCTCTTGTATAGCTCTGAATCAACCATGACATAGCCTTGACTGCGACGTCGGACTCGTTCCGCATCATCCCGGTCACCCGGCAGCTCCTGCTGAGTTAAAAACTTGATGAACGGCGTCCTCCAGTCGGCGTCGAGCATGGCAACCTGATTTGTAACTCCTTCATCGGGGGTTAGTGCTCTGGCAATAGTCAGCTCGTAGAGGAGTTCCATAAAAATGTCAGTTGGGGCTGCTTCGCGCTTGGACCCAAACTGTGCCAACTGATCTGCCGCTTCGTTATTGTGTCTCAAGACATGGGATAACTCCAATCCGTCAAACTTGTCTTCAAGCTTGCGAACTTCCTGTCGATAGGCCTCCATGGTCTCATTTAGATAGGACCAGTCCTTCATCACCTGGTTGACCACCAACTGGGAATCTCCTCGCACAATTATCCGTCGTATCCCGAGTGAAACAGCAAGTCGTAGGTCGTGAAGGAGGGCTTCGTACTCGGCGACATTGTGTGAAGCAGGAAAGTGGATATGAAGAACATACCGTAGCCTCTCCCCAGTCGAGGAAATTAGCACGACTCCCGCTCCCAAGCCGGTGACTCTTTTGGATCCGTCGAAGTGCATGGTCCAGTACTGCAAATCTTCTCTAGGTACATCTTCTTGTTGTTCAGTCCACTCGGCTACGAAATTCGCCAGGACTTGAGACTTTATAGACGTCCTCGCCTTGAAAGCTATATCCAGTGGCATCAACTCCAGCGCCCACTTCGCGATGCGCCCAGTAACCTCCCGATTGTGGATGACATCGCCGAGTGGAAAGGATGTGACGACGGTGACCGAGTGACCCTGAAAATAATGGGCTAGCTTCCTAGCGGTGATTAGAACTCCATATAATAGTTTTTGTACCTGAGGGTAGCGGGTTTTGGCTCCTGGCAGCACCTCGCTGACAAAGTAGATCGGCCGCTGAACCTTTTGGGTGCGGCCTTCTTCCTCACGCTCGATGACCAATACCGTGCTGACCACCTGGTGAGTTGCGGAGACGTAAAGCAACAGGGGTTCTTGAGGGTGAGGTGAGGCCAACACTGGTGGCATCGTGAGGAACTCCTTGAATTCTTCAAAAGCTTTCTGGGCCTCGATGGTCCATTGGAAGTCATCGGTCTTTTTCCGTGACCTGAAAAAAGGTATACCTCGTTCGCCGAGTCTGGAGACGAAACGGCTTAACGCTGCCATGCAGCCGGTGAGCTTCTGGAGGCCTGAATGTTCACAAAGGTTTCTTCTTGGTCGGCAATCAGGTCTTCCTTCTGCTTGGTCTTGATGACAACATCATCGACATAGGCTTCCACGTTTCTCCCGATCTGAGTTTGAAGGAATCTCTGGATCATGCGCTGATAAGTGGCTCCGGCGTTCTTCAGGCCCAAGGGCATCGTGATGTAGCAATAGGCTCCAAACGGGGTGATGAATGATGTCTTCAGGCAGTCGGATTCCTTCAAGCTGATCTGGTGGTAACCCGAGTAACAATCCAAAAAGCTCAAAAGCTCGCAGCCGGCTGTTGAGTCGACGACTTGGTCTATTCGAGGTAGTCCGAAAGGATCTTTAGGACAAGCTTTGTTGAGATCGGTGTAGTCCACGCACATGCGCCATTGCCCTGTCTTCTTCCGAACAAGTACTGGGTTGGCTAGCCAGTCGGGATGGTAAACCTCTTTGATGAATCCAGCAGCCAAGAGCTTGGCGAGTTCCTCCTTGATGGCATCTTTTCGATCTTGAGCGAAACGGCGCAATCGTTGTTTTGTAGGTTTGGCGTCATCTTTGACGTTTAAAGAGTGCTCGATCACCTCCCTAGGAATACCCGGCATGTCAGATGGTTTCCAAGCAAAAATATCTTTATTATTCTGGAGGAAGGTGACGAGTGCGCTTTCCTATTTAGGATCTAGCTCTGCGCCTATTATAGCAGTTTTAGAGAGATCAGATGGGTCAAGGGGGATTTTCTTTGTCTTGGTGTCGCCTTCTCCCGACTTGGCTATCTTCTTGGCGGGGACTTCTCCTTCTCCAGATGTTGATGCAGCCAATCGGACCTCTTGCTGGCCACGTAATCTCTCGTGAGTCTGGGCCATGTCGCAGCTTTCTTTGTCGCAAGTGAAGGCTTGTTTGATGTCGCTGCGCAGGGTGATGACTCCATTGGGCCCAGGCATCTTCATGATGAGGTAGGTATAATGTGGTACCACCATGAACTTAGCGAGCGCCGGTCTTCCGATGATCGCGTGGTAGGCCGCTTCGAAGTCGGCAACCTCAAAAGTGATGTTCTCCATCCGGAAGTTCTCCCGAACCCCGAAGGTGACTGGAAGAGTAATGCGCCTGAGTGGCGTGGATGACAGCCCCGGGATGACTCCATGAAAGGGGGCTGAACTCGGCTTTAACTCGGATCTTGGAATCTGCATCTCATCCAGCGTCTTGGCAAATAGGATGTTGAGAGCGCTGCCACCATCGATGAGGACGCGCTTGAGTTTGATATTACAGACCACCAGGTCTAGTTCCAGGGGATACTGCCCCGGGTGAACCACTCGGTCAGGGTGATCCGAGTGGTTAAACGTGATAGCCACCTCCGACCATCGTAAATAGTGCGGGACTTCAGGTTGTGCGGCGTTGACTTCGCAATCAGTCAGCTTTTGCTTCCTCTTGGACTTGTACGCCTGCGGTCCCCCGAAGATGTGGTTTAGCTCACCCACGGGGTCTTGGAAGGGCCTCTGTGCTGCTAGCCGGGTCGTTCCTCTTGGTTCCCGATGGGCCGGCCTCATCAGCCAGCTTTTGTCGTAGTTGTGCCGCGTACTGCTCAGCGAACTGTTTATAGATGAAGCAATCCTTTGCCGCGTGCTTGTGGTTTGGATGGTGCGTGCACTGAGCGTTCATGATCTTGTCGTAGGTGGCGACTCAGGGACGCTTTTGTTGGTAGTTTGATGTCGTGGCGACCAGATCCTCGGGCTTACGCTTGCGATCCTTTTGGCCGTTGTTGTTACCATTGTCCTTCTTAGGACGCCAGCTGCTTACGGATGGCTTGTCGTCCCTCTTGTCGTGCCGGTCTTGTCGCGAGGCCTTGATCGCGTCATTAGACTTAGCATAGGAGTTTGCCGTCTCGAACATTTGCTTGACCGTCTTCGGTGGCTTGCGCCCAAACTTGCCGATAAGCAACTCGTCGCGGACGCCTTTCTAGAATGCAGCAATGATGACATCATCGGTGATGTTGGGGATCTTGTTCTATTTCTCCGAAAAGCGTCGGATGTAGTCCTTCAGCGATTCGTCCGGCTTCTGGATGACATTGTAGAGGTCAAAGTGGGTCCCAGGTCTTTCAAAAGTGCCCTGGAAGTTGGCGATGAAGTGGTCCCAAAGCTCGCTCCATGAGTCAATCGAGCCTCTTGGCAAACTCGTGAGCCAGTTCCTGGCTGAGTCAGCGAGAGCGACGAGCAGGTAATTGGCCATAGCCTTGCTGTCTCCTCCTGCTGCGTGGATGGCGAGGGTGTACACGGTTAGCCATGACTCGGGGTCGGTCTTACCATGATACTTGTCAATCACGGCAGGCTTAAAACCACTCGGCCAGACCACTCAACGCAGGTTCCTAGTGAACGCGGGTACTCCATCGTCGTAGTCGTCGGGTGATTTCCTTATGTCTTCAGAAGAACGCCGTTCACGTTTCCAGTAGCGTCGGTCGAGAACCTCCCGCAGATCACTCGGCGGGGGCCTTCGCGGGCTGCTTTGGTAGTTGGAGTTGTTGTTGCGACGATTCCGGTCGTGGACGGGTTGTTGGCTGTGTTCTCTCTCGTGAGAGTCAGCCGTATGAACTCGTGGCCTCCATACTGCCTCGTGACGGGGGTCTTTAGATCTGACTGGTGTCTTGCTCTGCTCGGGTCTCTTGTAGTCCTTGGACCGTAGCGGCGGCAGTCGGCTTCTGTTTGGTGTTTCAGCAACGGACTCGGTCGGCCTTCGTGCGGAGCTGGAAGGATGGCCGTTGGCCGTAGCCGCGACGATGGTCTTGATCTTGTCCAGGAGTGGCGTCACCGCAGCCGGCGCCGCTTCGATGACGGTGTCGATGAGGGTGAGGGCAGCGACAGCGTTCTGTTGTGGCGTTTGGAAGATGTTGGCGTTGTCGACTCGTGTCTGCAATATGGCCTCGCGGGCTGAGCGCCCAGTCGCCCTCAGGTCTCGTTTCTTTTTGTCGGCTTCTTGTTTCTTCCTGAGCTCCTCCTCCTCCTTGCGCTTACTTTCCTCCTCCACGCGCTTGCGCTCTTGCTCAAGCTTTGCTCGTTCCTCCTCCGCAATCCTCCAGGCCATGGCCGAGTCGGTCTCGGCTACTTCGGCCATGAGAACGTTAAGAAGGTCCGAATCGTAGTAGTCTTTGTCTGTGTCATAGCTGTTGATCTCGTCCGTGGAGATGTCGTAGAGGTCGTCGAAGTCGGTGGAGCTTAGATGTTCGTCAAGGTCCGTAGATGAGTACAACCCGAGTCGTTCGAGTATGACCGCGACCTCCCTCGCGGCCGGGGGACAGCACGAAGGCGATGAAGAAGATTCTCCCGAGTGGATCGGATCTGACTCAGAAGATAAGAGGTTATGGCAGATTTTAGCGTCGTCCGGTAACCCGAGCGGCGCCAAGGAATTTTCCCTCCCCGACTGGTTCGGATCCGAGTCGAGAAGAGAGAGCTTACTGAATTTGTCGGTGATCAAGTCGAGTCCGCCGAAGCGAAGCGCCTGCCCAGGGGCGAAGCTTGAAGGAGATCCCATTACGCTTGTCGGTGAGATGTTGAAGAAGAACTTGACGCAGAGCCCCTACTTGGTGCGCCAACTGTCGAAACTTGGTTTCGGCAATATCAATCTGGGGGTAGCAATCAAGTGCCAAACACAATGGGTTAGTCGGGACAAAGGTTTAGACAGGTTCAGGCCCTCTCTAACGAGAGGTAATACCCTACTCCTGTTTCGGGGATTCGATCCGCCGAGTGGTTTATTGATCTCTTGATCTCTTTCAATAGGGGCTCTCGCAAGTTTTCTGTCTGCCCGTGTATTTTTTGTCTGCCCCTCAAGGGACGCCCTACCCTCCTTATATAGTCCCGGAGGGTGGGTTTACAAGTCGGAGACCAATTCTATTCTAAGTTGGACTCCTCAATCTTACCAACTATAGACTATGGGTCGTTACCTTATCTCAATGGTAACGTAATACCCAAGTCATAGCCGGTTTACATAATCATGGAGCATAACCTATCCCCTATGGTAACTCGGATAAGCTAGCTGTGAGGGTATCTGGTACCCATAATCTCCACAGTATGAGATTTGATTTCTTGGACGGATCTACAATAAAGAAGTGAAACAAATAAGTACTAATTAGTGAAACATTGTGCTCATTAGGGTGAAACATATCAGCATGGCAGAAAGAAACACACAAAAACTGCAACAATGTGTGGGGGCACAAAAAAGAAGAAAAAAAGAAAATATACCGGGCGAGATCCATAACTGATATAACTCAAGTTCATCCTGCAACGGTCCACAAAGACAGCATGCTCAAAATCCCCATCTTTCACATGACAAATTTTTGGAGTGTTGTACTGCATATTGCACAACTTCAAGCCAACACTTGGCATTTCCAAGTGGTCCATGTAAGCAATCTGCAAAAACAAAATGAAATATTTTTATGCAATCTGATTGATTATTAACTGAAACATGTGACAAAACCGGACAGGAACATTTAATCTGTTATTGGTGAAACAATGTTTTGTACTATGATGCAACATTTGGTACCACATGTTAGTTTGATGTAACAGTGTGAATATTAAGGTACTAATTCAACAAACATGTGTATTGTGCTGAGACATGCAGACAAAATGTTCTGAGACAAACATATCAATTGTGCTGAAACATACATAAGAGCAGTGTGCAATGAGAATCTATGTGCATGCCTAATGTAACATAATAGAGAAATGTGATGAAACAAGCATGCCAAACATAGTGGGACATGAAAAAACAGTAGTATGAAACAAACCATGTGTGGTTCAGTGGAACATACAAAAATCAGCTAAGAGAGGCAATCATGTATAATGTATAGAAACATGAAGAAAAAAGGCACATACCACGAGCAATGGTAGGCACTCCCCAATCTGGAAATCCACCTCTCGTTGAATTTGTGTGAACCACTGATATTTCTTGACTTCTCGCATCGAACAATCTACAACATGTGTGGACCAGTCGTACTCGCTCAATCTATTGATGTCGACCAAAGAGTGGAAGTAATCCATGTTCACATAATTCCCAGTGGTAGGTCAAAGGATGGTGCCGAGAAGATTCATGAAAGTCCAAATGAACTCCTCCTCAGTGTGCAATGACAGCAGAAGCTTTTCACATGCACCTGTCCCCAAACGATTGTTGCTAAGGTGCCCCTGGTAGAAGGATTTGATCTGTTTCACAGCTTCGGCAGTCCCGCTCAGCTTCACAGGGGTTTTGCCATCATGTAGACCAAGGATTTGTTGTGTCAACAACTTGTCAAACACAATAACCTTGCCGCGGTATCTATACTCACAAAGATCCAGATTGATGTTTTGCATAACCCACTCACCGAGCCGGCTAGGGACCTTAATGGTACTCAATGACAGAAATGACTCGAAACCATGATCTTTGATAAAATTCTGTTGGTCATCTTCCAACAAACCCATTGTGTGGTTAAACCGCACGCCACCCCATTTATGCTTGAAATGTGTACCACTGCACCAATTAGGCATCCTTGCAGACACCTATGAAACACGAGAAAAAAAAACTAAAAAATGTGTGCCAAAGTAAACATTATGTGAAAACATGGTGGAACAATCCTTTAGAAGACAGTGAAACATGTGTGTGAGATGATGAGAACAATGTTTGCAAGCATGGTGAAACAGAGTTATATAATTTAGATTCCTAGCAAAAAATAAGTGTGAAAATTTTAAAGTTGTGTATGTATGTAATTCTTTGTTCATAACACATAAGCACAAGTTTCATTACCACAAATTTATATGTAATCAGGTGATTAAAAATGAATTGCCATATATATGTGTGATGTAGAACACTATGTACAAACATACTGAAACAAAGCATGTGTGACAAAGAGGAGGAAAAAGTGTCTGGCACAGTGAAACATATATTGTAACATAATAAAACAACTATGTGAATGCTTATGAAACATTGACAGCAACATAGTGAAACATATGTGTGCTAAGAAAAATATAATGTCATGCAGGAAAAGAAAATAAGTGACATGTGGGAGCGACCCATACAAAAATATAAACACATTGTTTCATCCCTCCTAGAGCCCTATTGAAATGAAAAACAAAATTAAGCATTCAAAATTCAATGTACATATAAACATGTTAGCAAAATCAGTGGGTTGCATGCAAACATATACATACACAAATTAAAAATAATGAAAGAAATGCTAGATCTGCCCCTAAAAATGAATAAAACATTCATGAAAAAATGCATGGAAAATATAGAATCAAACCTCAAACACACACAGAATAGGTGTTGAGAAAATGTGGCAACTGAAGTGGCCTCGGTTTGCCGGCGCCGCTGCTGCCTCCGCCATCGACTGCAACAGAGGGACGTCACACGCGGGTGTGAAATCGAAGAGGATGCAGCCTCCTCGTAACCCTTGGACTGTTGCCTCCGCCGCCAGCTGCAGCAAATGGACGCCGCGCACAGGGACGAAGCAAAAAGGAAGCCGCCGGTCAACACCTCCACTGTCGCCGCCGTCACCACCGGCAAGAAGCGGCGAAATCGCTGGTCACCTTGGAACCGCCTCCGCTCCGACCGGGACTGAAGAAGAGAGCCGGCTGCAACAAATGGACGCCACGCGCGGGGATGAAGCCAAATGGAAGCCGCCGGTTAACACCTCCACCGCCGCCGCCGCCGCCACCGGTGAGTACCGGTGAAAACCGCCGCCGCCTTGGAATCACCTTGGAACCACCTCCGCTCTGGCCGAGATTGAAGGAGAGAATTGCAGGAGAGAAAGAGAAAAAAAGTAATTTCATAGCAGGATGTTGTAACCCGTGAATTTTGGACGGTTGCAATAGCTCGCGGGGAGGCAAATCTCAGCCGTCGGATTTGTGTGCTGGGATCGCACGGCTGCCACGGCGCCCGATTTTTTTTGCCTACGGATCGGGCGCACGGGATCCAGCGTTTTCGTGCAGATTGACAGATCGTGGGATAATGGATTGACTAATTGACTATGAGAAGCTTCATTATTTGGATGACATGTGGGCCCTTTCAGTTTGATGGGACCAGCGTGCCGTTATTTGCTGAATGCATGCATGGTTAGTGGTGATCGTGCGTAAATCATGGGCTAGACCACGTGCCTCTTTGCTTTCACTGACATGTGGGCCCTTTGGACATGACTGATTGTTTCTTTAGATTTCAGTTATTAGTCAATACATGCATGTGTCTCTTTCATTTAGTTTCAAAGCAGTGAATACTCTTCTCCTTCATACATGCACTATTTTATAGGTCCATAGAAAATATTTATTTTTGGATTGCCTATGCCCCTATTTAGTTGGTCATCCAAATTTATTCATTATTTTTTATGCACAGGAATATAGTTTATTTTGTTTCTGAGATTCTTTTAAAGAGACGCACACATATATATTTTGGTGCACTCTCTTTATCGAACAGACTATCACTGTCCTAAATATATTTTATAAGATGTATGTTTTTCTTTATTACGTCCTGACATGCATATTATATCAGGGTGGCTTTGTCGAGCCAGCTTCTAGGCACTAAGATAAAAATGTTGGATCATGCCATACGTGACCCTCTTTTATTTGGCACCCGCGTGTATATATATCCACACCATTATAGCGGCATGCACGTGGCATACATTTTATTTTTATGTTACGAATATTCGGAGTATAATTATTTTCCATTAGCCCGATGAACATATATTTCAGCTTACACTTTAATTTAATTTATTGGATGACCGTAGTCTGAATATATTTTATACGGTGCCTTTTTTATGAAAAATATTTGGAAAACGATTATTTTGCGTTAGCGGGATAATCCTATTCCATGGCTATATGTTTTAGGCCGAAGTTTTACTTAGGGAATGACCATAGTCTCAATATATTTATACGATCCCTTTTATTATAGCATGAATTTCATATGTGAACGCGGCGAGAAGGCTAAGTATTAGCGTTCGTCAGTCTGGTGAAAAGTGTGTGAAAATGTTTGTTTATGCTATTTAATTTGTTTCTTTTGACATACTTCCACAATGTTTATTTATTTTTATTTTGCACCGGAAATTATTCTACTCCAACACAGGTGAATTTTATTTCATGGCCACTTATTTTTTTACCACTATTTAATTAAATCAATTCATCCGACAGTCTCTATCATTTATTACCAATAACATCCTTATTTATTATTATATCTCTTTATACACTATAGTTGAGATAATATATTAGTTTATAATTTAACGAATATATTTAGGACACGAGCCAAAATCTGTGTCAACAAATCCCCTCTCGAGCTGCGGGTGCCAAAATTTTGATTTTGCATCCAGAACTCGAAATATAATTTTGGATTTTTAGTAACCTCATTCACATGAGGTTTATCCTAACAAGTATCCATGTGCCTGGCCGTTGTTTGAAAGATTGTTGAGAAAATTAACGAGCATCTCTCTGATAGTTTGGTCACATTCCCTATTGTTAGTCACGAACACATTTACTACTCCAGACTTCTCCCTATTTCTCTTGTTGTGTCTTGCCAAGGCTTTGAGGAGCGACATCATCAGTGACGGAATCATAGGTAAAACCTTGATTTGATCTTGCATACTGAACTGGCGACCCCCTTTTTGTTTTGTTTTGTTTGTTTTTTTTTTCAATGGGAGCGACTGTATCTTTCACTCGGTGACTTCAGCATGGGTATGGCCTCTATACAATATTGGCATCTGTACACAAGAAGTCATGAGCATCTTCGGATGTATAAAATTTGGCAACCCTAAACATGGTATTCTCCATGAGTGGCTTCTCAGCAGAGTGGTGCCTATAGGAAAGAAAATGTAGGTGTTGTCTTTTGTCCCTATACAACTTCTTCAAATAAATGCCCATCCAACCAGTGAGAAAGTGCATAGTCCATGGTCTATTCACAGCATGGGAGGGGCCTATAAGATTGGTACTAGCCAATCTCAAAGAATAGTACAAAGAACATAGGGCGGGGGGAGCTAACGAATATCTCCGCCCTAGGGCCATCCAGGAAGCAATGACCGATACCCCAGGACGAAGGGGTCCCAACCCAAAAACGACAAAGCCACAAAGCCACAAAGCTATAAAGGTGGTTGTGTAAAGGCATGAGGACTCGATGTTCGAGGAATCTGACAACCCCTATGTTCGGTTGTGAAAATGATCACACCAATCCTGGAGTGAAACTTCTCCACCAGCTTCAAGACTCTTCCAGATGTCCATGAGTAGCATTAAGCTCATTGGGTATATCAAAAGAGAGGGCTCTAACTCACTGCGAGGTGGAACGTACTCTTCAATAAGATCACCATCAAAGGGCAGCCCTGAAAGTTTATACATACCGAGTAATGTGATGGTCTGCTCGCCATAGGGGCAAAGGAAGCTATTAGTGTGTGGATCCCATTTTTCTAGTAGCGATCTTAGCATGCTTGGTGATGCAGAGTAGGTGCCAAGGGAGCAAAAGATGGACCCACAAATGTTATCTATCCCCTCTTCGCTACCGTGCAAATGAAGGGAATGATTATGTAGGATAGCTTTACCCTATTCCGCATATCCAGAAGGAGCTAGAACGAATTCCACCTTATGGTTTTCCCAACCCTCAGATACTATCTTATTCCCTAAGGTCGAAGCCTTGTCGTCACGAGGCAAAGAGGTGAAAGGGTGAAAACAGAGGCCCTTGAAAGCGTGACCGAAAGTCCAGCCACGGGAAATATGAGAAAATTCACCACTGATTAATTCTTTATCCACAATAGTAGGATTCATCAAGTCGCTTCTTTCAGGTTCATAGGGCTGAAGTTGCACCACTCTAGAAAGCAGAAGTTATGCACTGCCCGAGAAGAGCCAGCCTCTGTCATCTACAAATATATATAAAAAACAATCGGAATATGTATATAGGTACAGCCTAAAAAGTGTGAGGAAGAAAAAGTAATGTTTAGAAAATTTTGACATGCAAATCTAACAACGTTGATTGGCTGCGTAAAATCACAAATTTCTGGGAACCTCGTGTCACAACCCTATTATTATTATAAAGTATTTAGGATTACTTATTCTGTTAATAGGTTGCATATTTATTTATTTATTTGCATTAGCTTCTGCATTCAATTAAATTTTGGAGCAAATTAAAACCCTAATCGGCAAATCAAAGCAGCCTCTACTTGTGCATTAAGTTGAACATAAGGGTATAGCTTTCATAATTTATTCAAATACTAGAGTATTTATCTTGGGTTCGTATTTTTCTGTAGAATGTTTACGCTTAGTTTTGACCTCCTTAAAATTCAATTTGGCAGGGGGTATCTCCCAACGTGGTGATCCCGCCTTAGTCACACACACATATGCATGTGGCTAAGTTGTCGGGGGCCTAGGCATGGTTTAGGTGGTTGGGGCTGAGCTTGGGAAGCGGCATGTTATGGGCCTGAGTCACATGTAGGTCATACCTGTGTGCATATGAAACATCTGATCCTTGTTCATTTCATGTGGGTAAAGTTGTACACCTTTGATCAGAGTAAAACTATTCGAATAGCCATGTCCATGGTTACAGACGATGTTTGATGTGTTTCTAACTCATGTTAGCATCAAATTCAGGTTTTATGGTTGGTTCAGTCATTGATATTATGCTGGCTATATGAGGGTTGAATGATTGGGCAACTGTGGCCCATGTGACTTGATGAGTGTACCGGTTGTGCTTACCTTGTTGATCAAATTTCAGATTTATATGCTTGCTGTCCAGAAATCGCAGATCATGTTGTTTGCAAGTGCTTATAGTTTCAACTTATTACTTGCTCACTAAAACTCGCTTTTGTGCAAAATCTGAACCCTTTAGCCATTTGTTTGATATACAAGCTTGCATACTCCTTGGTACTATTATATTGTGTAAGTCCTGCGGAGTACCATTCGTACTCATGTTGCTATTTTCAGGTGAGGATGCCGGTGTCATTGATGTGTCCTACTACTATCCCACCGAGGGTGGCGGGGGTAGTGAGTAGTTGCAGCTATTGCCGGTTGGTTGCCTTGTGGGTTGTTGGCTAAACATGGGTGTTGCCTTTTTGTTTTAATTATATTGTGAGACTTCCGCTGCTATATTTTGTGATGAATGAAGGGCTTGCGATCCCCGTTATGAAATATGTACCTTGCTGTCCTTTTATCCATACCTATGCATTTGTGATGTTTATCAATTGCTTGCGATGAAAGTGTGAGGCTAGTCGCTTTTCCTGGGGACTAGTTGAGCATGAGTATGAATTATGAGCAATTGAGATGTTGTAGAGCTTTAGCAATTTGAGCCTAGTCTTCTGAGATGTGTAACACATTTGGTCGCCGTCTTCGTGTGGTTTGATGGGCATGTCTTAAGCTGAAGTTGACTGACATGCTAAGTCCGAACAATATCTCCTTTGCTTATTATTCGGCATTGTGGATTTTATATCGAATGGTGTCAGTTTGTGATCATGGGCACAAATGAGATATGAGTGGCTATTTATGCGTGTATGGATCCCATTCATCCAAAATTATGTGATGATCACAAATTGCACTAGACGGTATAACTTTCGGGTGCCCACTCCTCGATTATATGAAAAACTAACTGTTCTGTACAAGTGTGGTTAATGAAAATTATATGTACAGGGGTGGTATCAAATATGAACCTTGCATAGGGAGATTGATATATCTATCAACCTGTAAAAAAATTGATTGAAGGATGATGAAGAAAATTTTTTTGTACCTTTCACTTGCCGCACCTGAATCACCAAGCATCCGACCTTTCACTTGGGGGTTTTCTGGCATGTGTGCATAGCACAAACCTAAATGGAATGGAGGAATGAAAGCCAATTAAAAAGAAAAAAAACCAAACAAAACAAAACAAAATAGATGGTTGCCAGTTCCGTATGCAAGATCAAATCATGGTTTTACTTCTGATGCCGTCACTGATGATGTCTCTCCTGAAAGCCTTAGCAAGACAGAAGAAGAGAAATAGGGAGAAGTCTGGAGTAGTAGATGAGTTCGTGACTAAAGAACGAACAAACCGCCCCACTGCTCCTAGCGACAGGGAACGTGTCCAAATTAGTATCAGAGAGATCCTCCTTAATTTTCTCAACAATCTTTCAAACAACGGCCGGGCACATGGATATTTGTGAGGATAAACCTCACGTGTATCAGGTCCATACATATCCAAAATTATATTCACGTGTATCAGCTCCATACAAATCCAAAATTATATTTTGAGTTCCGGTTGCTACTGATTTTGGGTCGTGTCATAAATATAGTTTGTTAAATTATAAACTAATATATTATCTTAAATGTAGTGTATAAAGAAATATAATAATAAATAAGGATTTTATTGGTAATAAATGATAGAGATAGTCGGATGAATTGATTTAATTAAATAGCGGCCAAAAAAAAAGGTGGCCATGAATAAAATTCACCTGTGTTGGGGTAAAAGAATTTTTGGTGCAAAATAAAAAGGGTGCAAAATAAAAAGGGCGTATGCACGTGCCATATAAAAATAAATAAACATCATGGAAGCATGTAAAAAAAATGTTTTCACTCGCTTTTCACCAGACCGACTAACGCTAATAATTAGCCTCCTCATCGCATTCATATATGAAATTCGTGTTATAATAAGGGATCATATAAATATATTGTGACTACGGTCATTCGCTAAGTAAATGTCTGGCTTAAAAAATATAGTCCTCAGATAGGATTATCTTATAAGTGTCAAGGATAAACCATACCTCCTATACACGGGTTAATGAAATATGATACAACCATATACCTGATAGTATACGAGAAGGTATCCTTTAATTAAGGAAATACGGTCAAAAGAGAAGGAAATTATCTTCCCTGAATAGAAGGTGTCAGAGTCTTAGTCGAGGAAGATAAGGTCTCCTTAGACCCGTATTCTATTCTGCCTCTTCGAGTTCTACTTGGAGAAGAAGGAAATTCCACTATTTAAACGAGGTCCCTATGTTCAGACCGGGGCATCGAGTGACAAGCCATAACCCTCCATCCGACGATGAACCTGACTTCCCCAACTTCATCGATTTCGACCAATATGTGGCCCACATCTTTGACGGCTCAACCTCTTATTCTTCGAAAAGGTAATACAAGAAGGTAGAACGCGAGGTGTGCTCCATAACACGGGGGACGATATCTAAAATGAAGCGGTCAGATCAGAAGATCGAGTTCTCTGACGCCGGCAACCCAACCCTAACGACTGCCCTTAGAAGATATCCGTTAGTAGTCGAATCTACTATTGAAAAAGTTAAAGTTGCCTGAGTTCTCATCGATAGCGGCAACTCCATCAATATCCTTTTTCCCAACACACTCAACGCAATGGGGATCCCGAGAATCGATGGTTGGTTTGGGCCTGTCGCAACGTGGATGTAACATTGGACAGTGATGGTTTAATATTGATCAATTAATTCAATGTTTTTCTACTGCTTTCAACTAATGTTTTTAAATGCTTACTTTATGCAAATAAACCCCTACCTTCCTTTGGAATACCCTGCATCATACCTCCCTTTTCCAGTATGACTTGTTGAGTACAGTGGGTAGTACTCAGTCTTGCTTAATTTTTCCCCACACCAGAAGAGGAGTATACGTCTGATGGAGGCTTTTCAGAGGAGTAGGCTTCGTCCGCCGTCGAGGATGCTTGTGGAATGGTGCCAGCCCGCTGCAAGAGTCCCGTTCTAGTTTAGTTTGTCTTTTCCGTTCTTCCATTGCATTTCTGTAAGACTTTTATTCTGTTTGTAAGACGTGAAACTGTATGTCACCTTTGTCATTTGTGTACCCTGGCTAGTCCTGGACAGGGGTTTTAATACACATTCAGTCTTGGAAATTCTAGTGGAGAATTTCTGGGCGTGACAAGTTGGTATCAGAGCCGACCTTGACCGTAGGACAAGCCAACTGGAAACCGTAAGAGCCCTCTGAAACTCTTTCATATGCATATGCCTTTCCGCATTTGGAGTTGTTTCAAAAACTGGTTTCCCCGGTTTTCAAAAAGGAAAAAGGAAAAAAAAATTTGGATCGCTGTTTAAAAAAAAAATTCTCACGTTGGTGTAGAGTATTGAAAATTTTTGGGTAAATCGGCTACGGTTTATTGGAATTTTATTCGACGGTTTGGTTGGGAAATTATTGGGGAAAGCTGCATTAGGTCTGGAATAGGATTTATGGGTTGCAAAATTTGTTTATGTCGTTATTATTATTATTGTTCCAAATACTGTTATTATTATGTCTATTTTCTCATGCTGTTTTATTGCCTAGAGTTGATAGTGTCTTTATTTGCATTCATGCAAAAATAGTTTATGCATAAAAATTCTGGCTTTATGGTGTTATTTATTCTAGTCTTTTGCCATTTATTTTAATTTGGATTTGAGCATGCATTGATTCCCATCCCTTGTCTTCTATAGATGGCAGGCCATCCCCCGACGCACCATGGTCAGAATATGGAAGGTTTTGTGGCGGAGTTAGCCCGCATGGCTTTGGTAGTGGGATACGCAGAGGCCCCAGAGTACACCACACTGCTGCCCCTTACGGGAGAGTTGCCACACCGAGTCCGTCTGGAGGTACATGGCTTCGTGGGCACCAGTCTTCCCAACATGGTGGTCACCGCTTCAGGAGGATCTGATGAGCACGCCTGTCAAGAGGCAGCCTACCAGATGATGGCTAGGATGCGAGAGCTGCACGACCACGCTCTCCACAGCTCGGCATACCGCTACCACCCTCGCCGCGGCAGTTCTTCCAACAGCAGCACCTACCAGTCAGCCGCGGAGGAGAACGACACCACCTTCGGCCACATGAGCACGGTGATGAAGGGTTTGGATAAGATGCACGCCGACCTCCACAGGGCTGCGAAGGCCCTCAATGACCAGAAGCTAGGACAGATCGTGGACCTGCAGGACGAGGTGGCACGCCTCAAGAGGGAGAACGCCACCTTGAGGGGACAGCCAGCACCCGGTGGATCACGGATCCGCATGACCGCCAGGAAGACTTCCACCGCTCCCGTCCGCGTCCAGCTGGCGCCCAGGCACCCACCGCCAGCAGCCGCTCCAGCTCCACTGCCGTCACCGGTCCCGACATCTGCAGCAGCTCCAGCTCCATCCTCGTCACCTTTCCTTACCTTCGTTGTAGCCTCGGCCTACCAGGGAGGCAGTGGCAGCGGAGGTTGGTTGTCTGCTACTCCCAGTGGCAGCAGCTCCGAGCCTACCAGCGGAGACACCTACATGTTGGACTCCAGGAGCCGCTCAGAGGATGAAGGCGACGACCAGGAGAGCGACTTCGACTCCACCGACCGTAGGAGCCGCTCGGAGTTTTAGAGCCGTCACCTTTAGCTTTTACCGTTTTGCTTAGTTTGTTTTCCTGCTAGTTTCTGTGTATTAGGTCTGTTTGTTTGTGGGTTAATCGGTGGTCCATATCATGTGTTGGTATGGCTACCCCACTAAGGATATTGTTTGATCTTTTCAGTGTTTTAATTCAGAACAGAACAATTGCAGTTAATTTTAATGAAATAAAGTTTAGTTCTTAAGTGGTCTGTTTTTCTTCTTTTCTACTCTAGTTCGGCTTACTCCAGATGGTGAACACCAGAACCAGCGGCAACACCAGCGGCAACGAGGAGCCCGCAGGAGGGGCTCATGTCAACGGTTCCACCGGCAATGCACCACCACCACCACCACCGGAAAACCCGACGATCGCGCAAGTGTTGGCAGCTCAGACCCAAATGATGACTGCCATGATGCAGCAGATGCAGCAGCAGATGATGCATCACATGCAATAGCAGCAACAACAGCACCACCAGCAGAATGCTCCTCCTCCACCACCCCAGTCGAAGCTGCCAGAGTTTCTTCGCGTGCGACCGCCCACCTTCTCAACCACCACCAACCCCATGGAGGCCAATGATTGGCTCCATGCCATCGAGAAGAAACTGGATCTCCTGCAGTGCAACGACCAGGAGAAAGTCACTTTCGCCACGCACCAATTGCATGGTCTCGCTTCCGCTTGGTGGAACAATTACATGGTCACCCGCCTAGCCGGAACGGAAGTTACATGGGCAGAATTCTGTCGCAGCTTCAGGAAAGCGCAGGTTCCCGACGGGATAGTTGCACAAAAGAAAAGGGAATTCCGTGCGCTCCACCAGGGCAACAGGACCGTGACAGAATACTTGCATGAGTTCAACCGGCTCGCACGCTATGCCCCAGAAGACTTGCGCACAGATGCCGAGCGACGACACAAGTTCCTGTCAGGCCTGGCTGACGAGCTAACCAATCAGCTGATCTCGGGAGACTATGCCGACTTCGAGAAGCTGGTTGACATGGCCATTCGTCAAGAAGACCAGCGCAACAAGATGGACCGCAAGAGGAAAGCGGCCCAATTCAAGGCACACTAGGGCAACAGTCAGAGGCCCCGTTTCATGTCCGGATAGCAGGGTGGACCTTCCACCATGATCGTCCGCCAGCACCGGCCATACAACTCAGGGAACTTCCACTCCAGCAGCAGCAGTGGCCATAACAATAGTGGTGGACAGTACCATTGCAACCCAGCTCCACGCCCTCCAATGGCACCTACACCGCCGACACAGTCGGCTCAACCCAGGAGAGATCCTAGAGGAAAACCAGTGACGTGCTTCAACTGCGGCGAGCCTAGACATTTCGCCGACAAGTGCCCGAAGCTCAAGCACGCCAGGTCCCAGTTTGTGCAAGCACGAGTCAATCATGCTTCGCCCGAGAAAGCCCAGGCAGCACCAGACGTCGTACTGGGTACGTTTCCCGTCAACTCCACTCCTGCTACAGTATTGTTTGATTCTGGTGCAACACACTCCTTTATTTCCAAGCATTTTGCTGGGGCACATGGGTTATCAATAGTGGAACTTAAGGTACCTATGCGGGTTCATACCCCTGGGAACAACATGAACACCGCTCACTACTGCCCCTCAGTGACCATAGAGATCCAAAGGTCACAATTTCTAGCCAACCTTATCCTTCTTGAATCAAAAGGGCTAGATGTCATTCTTGGGATGGATTGGCTGACGAGACATAGGGGAGTGATCGATTGCGCAAGACGCACCGTCACTCTAACCAATGACAAGGGAGAAAAGATTGTTTTCCGATCTCCGGCACCACATAAGTCCGTAACAAGTTTGAATCAGGCTGCTATCGAGGAGCAGACCAGAGAAGTGGTGAAAATCCCTAAGAAGTTGGAGGACATCCCAGTTGTAAGTGAGTATCCTGAAGTTTTTTCGGACGATCTGACGACGATGCCACCTAAGAGAGAAATTGAGTTTAGAATCGACCTAGTGCCAGGAACCGCTCCGATACACAAGAGACCTTACAGAATGGGAGCCAACGAGTTGGCAGAAGTCAAGAAGCAAGTTGACGAGCAGTTACAGAAGGGATACATTCGCCCGAGCACGTCACCTTGGGGTGCTCCGGTAATCTTTGTGGAGAAGAAGGACAAGACCAAGAGGATGTGCGTCGATTACCGCGCACTTAATGATGTCACTATCAAGAACAAATACCCGTTGCCTAGGATTGATGATTTGTTTGATCAACTGAAAGGAGCAACAGTGTTCTCCAAGATAGACCTGCGATCAGGATACCATCAGTTAAGGATCCGAGAAGAGGACATCCCGAAGACTACCTTTGTCACTCGGTATGGACTGTTCGAGTGCACAGTTATGTCCTTTGGACTCACTAACGCACCAGCGTTCTTCATGAACCTGATGAACAAGGTGTTTATGGAATTCTTGGACAAGTTTGTTGTGGTCTTCATCGATGACATACTCATCTACTCTAAGTCTGAGAAGGAACATGAGCAGCATCTTCGCTTAGCGCTCGAGAAATTGAAGGAGCATCAGTTGTATGCCAAGTTCAGCAAGTGTGACTTTTGGCTAAAAGAAGTGCAATTCTTGGGTCACATCATCACTGCTTAAGGAGTAGCTGTGGATCCATCGAATGTGGAGTCAGTTACTAAGTGGGCCCCACCGAAGACAGTCACGCAGATCCAAAGTTTTCTTGGACTTGCGGGTTACTACCGTCGGTTCATCGAGAATTTCACCAGGATCGCGAAACCGATGACACAGTTGTTGAAAAAGGATGAGAAATTCAAGTGGTCAGATGAATGCAACAAGAGTTTTGAGGAACTTAAGAAGAGGTTGGTAACGGCACCAATCTTAATTCTGCCAGACCAGACGAAAGATTTCTAGGTTTATTGCGACGTGTCTCGCCAAGGGCTGGGATGTGTTTTGATGCAGGAAGGCAAAGTGGTCGCGTATGCCTCACGGCAGTTGCGTCCACATGAGAATAATTACCCCACTCATGATCTGGAATTAGCAGTAGTGGTACATGCCCTAAAGATTTGGAGGCACTACCTTATTGGGAACCGTTGCGAGGTGTATACGGATCACAAGAGTTTGAAGTATATCTTCACCCAACCGGACTTAAATCTCCGTCAGCGAAGATGGCTGGAATTGATTAAAGACTATGATCTGGGAATCCACTACCATCCCGGGAAAGTGAATGTAGTGGCAGATGCTTTAAGCCGGAAGAGCTACTGTAATTCCACCAGCATGGAAGAGATGACCAGCCAGTTGCAACAAGACTTTGAACGGTTGAACCTCGATATTGCCGAACATGGGTTCGCGTCCGCTTTAGAAGCACGACCAACGCTCGTGGAGCGAGTCCGAGCAGCTCAAGCTAAAGATCCGAAGATAGCAGAGCTCAAGAAGAACATGAGGGTTGGAAAGGCTCGAGATTTCTCCGAAGACGAGCATGGCACGATATGGATGGGAGAAAGACTGTGCGTCCCGGAAGACAAAGAGTTAAAAGAGTTAATACTCACGGAGGCCCATCAAACTCAGTATTCAATTCACCCTGGGAGTACCAAGATGTACCAGGATCTTAAAGAAAAATTTTGGTGGGTTAGCATGAGAAGAGAAATAGCTAAATTCGTCGCACTCTGTAACGTGTGTCAGCGAGTCAAGGCAGAACATCAAAGGCCTACAGGATTGTTACAGCCTCTCCAAATTCCGGAATGGAAATGGGAGGAAATTGGAATGGATTTCATCACTGGTTTGCCAAGAACGTCGTCCAGACATGATTCTATTTGGGTCATCGTGGATCGACTCACGAAAGTGGCTCATTTCATTCCTGTGCACACTACCTACTCCGGAAAGAGGTTAGCGGAACTCTACCTTGCAAGAATCATGTGTTTGCATGGAGTGCCTAAGAAGATCATATCGGATCGAGGAAGCCAGTTCACCTCAAAGTTCTGGCAGAAGTTACAAGGAGAATTGGGAACCCGTTTGAATTTTAGCACGGCTTACCATCCACAGACCGATGGTCAGACCGAGCGAGTGAATCAGATATTGGAGGATATGCTGAGAGCCTGTGCGCTCGATTTTGGAGGAGCATGGGACAAGAGTTTGCCATATGCCGAGTTCTCCTACAACAATAGCTACCAAGCTAGTTTGCAGATGGCACCATTTGAGGCATTGTTTGGCAGAAAGTGCCGCACCCCGCTCTTTTGGGATCAAACTGGAGAACGACAACTGTTTGGGACTAAAGTCTTGAGCGACACAGAAGAAAAGGTCAGAATCGTCAGAGAAAGGTTGAGAATCGCGCAGTCTCGACAGAAAAGCTATGCCGACAATCGTCGAAGGGAGTTAGTTTTCGAAGCAGGGGACTATGCGTACCTTCGTGTCACACTGCTTTGGGGAGTACACCGTTTTCAAACTAAAGGCAAATTGGCACCACCCTTTGTGGGACCATACAAGATCCGCGAACATCGAGGAGAAGTTGCCTACCAGCTTGAGCTTCCACCCAACATGGCTGGTATTCATGATGTGTTTCACGTCTCGCAATTGAAGAAATGTTTGAGAGTACCGGAAGAGCAGGCCAGCCCGGATCAGATCGAGATTCAAGAGGACCTGACTTATGTGGAGAAGCCAATCCGTATTCTCGAAACCAGCGAGAGGAGAACCAGAAACAAAGTTAGCAGGTTCTGCAGAGTTCAGTGGAACCATCACTCTGAGGAAGAAGCCACATGGGAAAGAGAAGACGAATTGAAGGCCGCCCATCCGCATCTCTTCGCCAGCACCTCCGAATCTCGGGGTCGAGATTCCGTTTAAGGGGGTAGGTTTGTCACACCCTGAAGTTCTCCCAAATCGTAAAAATCGAATTTAATAATTTATCAGAGAAATTGCTTAATTAATCTGGAGAAAAATCCAATTAATTAATGCATTAAAGAAGTGGAAATGGCAAGGTGGAATTTTTCTTGAGTTCCCCATGTCAAAATACATTAACAGGATTTTTAGTGGAATTTTCAGAGCCCTAGAAATAATTTTAAACCAATTAAAATCAAATTCGGATTTAAATTAATCCTAAGAAATTTCCTTTCTTTTTCTTTTTCTTTTTCCTCTTCTTCTTCCCTCTTGGGCCGTCGGCCCAGCCCAGCCGCGCGCGCGCCGCACGCCCCTTCCCCCTCCCGCGGGGCCGGCCCAGCCGCCTTGGCCCTTCTCTCCCGTCTGGCGCCAAAGTCCATCCTCCCTCCCCCTGTTCGTTTGGGTTGCCGACAGGTGGGCCCCACCTGTCGGGCCCGTCTCCCTCCTCCGGCCGGTGCAACCGGAGTGTGCGCCCACGCCGCGCCCCGTCCGCACCCCACTCCGCCCGCAACCGCCGCTCGAGAGGGGCGGGATCCCACCTTTCCCGGCCGTCTCTCTCTCCCCTCTCTCTCCCACTCCGCCGCCGTTTTCGCGCCACTCGACCACGACCTCACCCTCCTTCGCACTTTAAAACGCTCTCCGCGTCCTCCTCTCCCTTTTTCCCCTTTTCGCCGCCGCTCCAGTGCATCCCTCCGACCTAGCACCGTTTTGCTCCCGTGCCGCCACCGCCCGCCGACTTCGGCCGAGCCCCGCACGCATCCGCCACCGCGCCGGACTCCGCCTCCGCACCGCCGCATTCGCCGCACCTCCCGCCTCTCGGCCGGGCGCTCGCGCCGCCAGATCCCCGCCGGAGCATCGCCGCCCCTCCCGTCTTCTCCACCTCCGGTGGAGCTCGGTGAGCCCCTCTTTTTCTCTCCCTCTCCCTTCCCTCTCCCGATCTGGGCCGCGCCGCTCCTCCCCGCGCGTGCGCCTGAGCGCCGCGTTGTTGCTTGTCCCCACCCACGGCACCGCCTCCTCGGCCGCTGGCCACGTTGCCGCCGCCGCCGTGCACCATGGCTGGCCCGGCCAGCTTGGTGCCGAGCCGCCTGGCCGCTCGTGCGCCGTGGGCCGTCGGATCGGCCACTCGGGCGGATCCCGGCCGTCCCCCTCCCGTCCTGCGTGGCCGTCGCGTCGGCGCCACGCGTGCGCCACGTGGTGCGCCGCGGCACCGTGGTCCCGTGGACCGAGTCCACGGTGGACCAACCGTCGCCGCTGCTGATGCCAGCCCTGGGATTAATGGCGCAATAAATAAATTAAGGTTTTTCTTTCTATAGTAAAAACACAGATAACTTCAAAAATTCATAACTAATTCATCCGAGCTCCGTTTAAGTCCATTCAAATTTCATTAAATTCATAAAAATGCAGAGAATCCATTAAAAATACTTTTGTGCTTTATTTCAGTAGACTTATAGCATGTATTGTTGTTTGCTTTGTTTGTCACGTAGATTCCGATACCTCCGACGCGCCCGTTTATTTCGAGATCATCGCAGAAGTTCCTTCAGCTCAAGAGCAAGGCAAGTCATGCTTCACATTGATCATATTGTACCTATATTTACAAATGTCTCATTTTTTCGTAAGCACTGCATTATTTCGCAATGTCATTTCATGTGGGTTACGACCTATTGTACTCAGCCTATTATATTGATTATCGTGTACCTTTGAAAGCTTGGGTAATTAATTCATTGTTCGCTGATTTTAGGAATGCTTAGCCATGCTTAGCTAACTTAGCTCACTAAGGGCGATCACACTAAATAATTATTTAATGTAGTCCCTATGGTGACACTTTGGTTTAGGAGCCACCATGGTAATAATAATTAATTAAAATATGCTAATGGTGGGCTGTGGGTGCATGGTTTTGATGGAAGCACCCATAGCAATTAAGGACCGGTTAGCGGGAAACCCTGGAAGAAATACCATGCGTACCACAAGCCAGCGTGGGCAACGGCTGGACTTGTAGTGTAGCTGTCTCTGGCTGACGTACCAGAATAGGGTGGGCGTGATGGAGTTGGGTCGGCGGGGGATTTACCCATTGATCGGCTGCCGGATTCATCGTGGCACGAGAGGGGGCTGCCTACCTTGGACTTAAAGGTGGGGGCGAAACCTGTGGTGTTGTACGGTTGGTTAGAGGGTGTTATGCGAAGGGTCCTGTAACAGTCTCTATTCTTGTCTTGAAACAGTCTCTATTCGGGTACTTTCCAGTATCGCGACGCATGGTTGACATGATGTTGAGGCTGTGTCTTGTGGGTACAAATGTACACCTTTGATCAGAGTAGAACTATTCGAATAGCCGTGTCCGCGGTTTTGGGCGATCAACCAGATTCACCGTGATTAGTCCCACCTTCTTAATAGTTGGATTTACTGGAACTGGTTTAGTTCAGGTGGTTGGTTTGGGCCTGTCGCAACGTGGATGTAGCGTTGGACAGTGATGGTTTAATATTGATCAATTAATTCAATGTTTCTCTACTACTTTCAACTAATGTTTTTAAATGCTTACTTTATGCAAATAAACCCCTGCCTTCCTTTGCAATACCCTGCATCATACCTCCCTTTTCCGGTATGACTCGTTGAGTACAGTGGGTAGTACTCAGTCTTGCTTAATTTTTCCCCACACCAGAAGAGGAGTATGCGTCTGATGGAGGCTTTTCAGAGGAGTAGGCTTCGTCCGCCGTCGAGGATGCTTGTGGAATGGTGCCAGCCCGCTGCAAGAGTCCCGTTCTAGTTTAGTTTGTCTTTTTCGTTTTTCCGCTGCATTTCTGTAAGACTTTTATTCTGTTTGTAAGACGTGGTACTGTATATCAACTTTGAACTTTGTCGTTTGTGTACCCTGGCTGGTCCTGGACAGGGGTTTTAATACACATTCAGTCTTGGAAATTCTGGTAGAGAATTTTCGGGCGTGACAACAACCATCCTCACGATTGACCAGCGTAGTGTAGATGATCACAGCGCAACGTAGTACTAAGTCAAGTAGTCCCATACCGGCGTGTGGTAGTATGTAAGGTGCTTGAATAGATGTCAACATGTTCGGTCCTTAACAACCCGGACGAGGCTACTTGCATCAGGGAAAACCACCATCCCTTCATCGCCCTATCACTCGTCCAAGTTAAAGCATATTTTCCATAAGAATCATTTAGTGAAAGTAGTCAAATTTTATGCCCATAAATCGTAAATAGTGAATAAGTTCAATCGATAGCTCCATCTATCGATTTTTAACACTAATAGACCTAAGCATGGCTAAGCATCGGTGAAACAATAAAACATTCCCAAATATTTCTATCCCGAGGTTACAAGGATAAATGGCAACAACGAAACAAGGAAGGATACGCAGCAATTAGGTATAACCAAAACTAACCATTACCGATAAGTTTGTAGTGAATCAACACATGCATATATATTGTTTTGTAACCAAATCATTTTAGCAAGATAGGGATTCTATATGCTTAGATGCTTGCCTTGCTGCGGTGAAAAACCACACTCAATCTCAGGTTCTTGCTCCACGTACTCCAGAACTTTGGAATCTAAAGAATCATAACGTATGGTATAAATAAACATCCAAATAAGGCGAAAAATGCAAAATGCTCTAAAATGCATAAATTCCTCAAAGTGGGTTAGTCATGTCTTAAAATGATTTTATGTGAAGAAAATTCTATTTTATCCTCACTATTTTGAAAGTTATGAATTTTACAAGTTCAATAAAAAGAGAGTTGGTTATTTGTTTAAATTTGTTTTCGGAGGTAGTTTTGTCAAATTCCTTTCATCCAGGTTAAATGGTACATACCTCTAAGGTGAAAAGCAGTGGATTCATAATTTTGTGATTAATTAATAATTTTCTAGAGATTAAATAAGTCCTAGATGAAAAATAAGTGTCTTTATGTTATTCACAATTAAAATCACATTCTCTGTACAAAATTTGGGAAAACTTTATTTTATAAACATAAAGAGCATAAATTAAAGAATACATAGAAATTTGGTTCACTAAATTTGGATTATAATTTAATTTTCTACAAATTTTACAAGTCTTGTGTTAACTATTCCATATTTGAATTTTAGAAATAAATATCCTACTATGGGCATAGGATTGTATTACACCATATTAAAGTTTACAATTTTATGGACCTACTGGAGTTAGTTTCATCTCAAAAGGAGTTATATTTAATTTGATATGAATTTTACAAATTGGAAACAATTTTCAGTTGAGAAGACAAAGATTAACTCATTTCTTTTTATCTTACCAAAATATAAATCAAGGGGTCCACAGGTCAGTCTCTGGCTGTTTTGCAGAAAAGCCCCTAGGTTCTCAGAAATCAACCTGCACTACACTCCACTGAGAGAAGTATATTTTGTAAAGAGTCCTTTAAGTTTAGTGTTATTACTATTAAGTCCTAGGTCTATTGTCAGTGAGTAGGAATGATTACACTTCGAACCCTACGTTTGTTTAAATTCTCAAAATGAAGCCCTTGCCTTTTAATCCTCGGTTGCCTGTTAGACTGGGAGCTCGGCCATGGACTTGGCGAGCTCGCCGGCGGCGAACGGTGGCTTAAAAGAAGAAGAGACCAAAAGGTAAAATGAAGAGGACACTATCTCGATTCCATTCCATTACTTTTCTCGGTTGGTGGACCTCGGAGTAGCGCCGGTGGCAAGTGTGAATGGGAAGTGTCTTCGGGTGATGGTGCATGTACGTCTACAGCTATGTATTGGTTAAATGTGTGCATGCAGGTGTGCCTTAGAGGTTCAAGGGTGCTCACCGAGCTGTGCACGAGGTCCGGATAGTTGCGACGAAGAAGAAAGCCTCACGGTGGCGGTGCAGAGCTCTGGCGAAATGGGGACAGATCGATCTAGCCTTCGAGCCGCCATGAATGCATGCACATGGTGTTAGATAGGTCCTGGGGATACTCCATGCACGAGGAATCGGACGGAGACTCACCGGGGAAGGAGGAATTCGGCCATGGCAACCGGCAGCCGGAGTTGGAGAAGAGGACGCCGATCTCCGTTCTCCGTGCTTCAATCTCGAGGGTCCTTCAGGGGTTTCAGAGAGGAGGTCAAGGTGGTGATGATGGCATAGTGGCTCGGCCTGCGACGATCTCATTTGTCTTGCACGACGGCGATGTCACCGGCGACGATGTCCAGAGCGTGCTCCAAACCGGCGATGGCACGGCGGTGTTCCGTTGTTGCAGTAGATAAAATAAGACAGGATCAAAAGGGAATTTCTTCGGCATGGTGAGCAGAGTATGGAACGTGGAAGAGATAGAGGTGACGATGGCTCGACGGCGATTGGCACGGTTGCGCTTCCCGGCGGCCGACGACGGAGATGAGGTGGAAGCGGAGAGCTAGAGCTCTATCTTGGTTTGATCGGCACTGGAGTGAGAAATGGGGATGGACGACGCAGCTGGGAGCAAAAGAACGCGAGCTCGGCGTTGCCACGCCATCGGACACGCGTCGAGCAGGAGGTATGCGCCGCTTTCTCCCTCGCCCTTTGTCTCTCTCTGTCTCTTTAGCGGTGGGGCAACATACACAGAGGTGAGAGCGAGTCCAGGTGGCCGACAGGTGGGTCCAGGCGGTGTACACAGAGACTAGGGTGAGAGAGGCGGTAGGAAATTATGTAGATGTACCGTTAGGCAGATTTGGATATTTCACTTATTTCATTCTTTCTCCCTTTTTCACAATTCTATAATTTAATTTATGTGCATGATAAATTAATGTGGATTTTTCTGGAGATAAGTAAAAATACTTAGGTTCCATTTTCTTTGGTTTCACTCAAAAATTCTCAATATTTTAATCACAGGAACATAAATAAATTCATTTCAGCCGAAATTGGTTTGAATTTTTAAAAGGTTCAAACCTGAAAAACAAATTCTGGAAAAATGATGTTAATTCCTGACAAATAGAGTAGTATTTGAATAAATTATAGCCTCTATACATTTTTATATGATAAAATACACATATGAGATGTGTATTGATGGTGCCGATTAGGGTTTAGGATTAAACTATAGTTTGACTGCTTTGACGTAATTATTTGGGGTACCAACTGTACATATTAAATTATACCAAAATTCTAGTGAGATATATATTTTACATAGTATCTACATGAATTTCCCCATGATTTTATATTGCACCAATTATTTTTAAATATTCACTAAGCTTGTCTTTACATATATGTTTCCTATTATAAAATATAATTAAATGATTGTAAAATTATATTTAGATAATTCTTGACCTAATATGATGTTGTTGGGCATGATTTATACTTTCAGTTACTCAACTTCATATATTTCATATATATACATCGTTGTAAATATACATTAAGTGTTTGCTTCAAGTTTTTAAGTTAATGCTCATGAGTACTAATATGAAATGCTAGTAAAATCCATAAACAAGAAAAATGACTCAAAACTCAACAATACATCATGCAATTACATGCACACACTATGTTTTATTTTCTTTCTTTGAGCAATCAAAAAAAAGGTTTTAAATTAATCACGAAGTTGTATATCAAAACTAGTATTAATAGACTCGCCCACGGTTTTTGTTGGAAAATTTTAGTGTTTCTAAATCACAAAAATAATTTTCATTATTTTAAATGCAAAAGTTGAAATTTAGAATTTTGGGTATGTTACAATTTCCCTTAAAAGCAATATCTAAACCTTATGAAAATACTAAAATTCATACATGCTATAAAATAGACAAATAAACCTTCAAAGTATTGCTAGCATGAACAAGAAAAACACTATATGTACAATACAGAGCTCTCTTTCAATTTGTTCCTTTCAATTGTTGTCTGATAAAACCAAGAGCACAAAAACTCCCCCTCAAACCATGCCAAAAGGATGAATGATTCCCAACTCTCCACGAAGAAAAGCAAAACGAGATGAATCCAATGGTTTAGTGAAAATATCCGCAAGTTGCAACTTTGTATCCAAGAATTTCAATTCAACATCTCCTTTCTCAACATTATCCTTCAAAAAGTGAAAGCGAATATCAATGTGCTTTGTGCGTGAGTGTTGTACAGGATTCTTAGCAATGTTAATAGCACTTGTATTGTCACAAAACAAAGGAACCTTTTCAAAAACAAGACCATAATCTTTCAATGTTGAAATAAGCCAAAGAATTTGAGAACAACAGCTAGCAGCAGCAACATATTCTGATTCAGCAGTTGATTGCGCTACACTAGATTGTTTCCTAGAAGACCATGCAATTAATGATGTACCAAGAAAATGACATGTTCCACTAGTACTTTTTCTATCAATTCTACAACTCGCAAAATCAGCATCAGAATATCCACTTAAGCATATAGAAGATGAAGTAGAATACCAAATTCCAAACTCAAGTGTATGATTCCAATACCTCATTATTCGCTTGACCGTTTGACGATGTGAAGCACGAGGAGTTGCTTGAAAGCGTGCACACAAACACACAGCAAATTGTATGTCTGGCCTAGAAGCGGATAGATACAACAAAGATCCAATCATACTTCTATACTCCTTTTGATCCACAGCTTCACCATCTTCATCAGGATCCAACACAGTAGTAGAACCAATTGGTGTAGAGATTGGCTTGCTATTCTCCATCTTGAAACGTCTTAAAAGATCCTTGGTATAGTTCGTTTGATGCACAAACGTACCTTGAGGTGTTTGCTTAATTTGCAATCCCAAAAAGTACGATAATTCACCCATCATGCTCATCTCAAATTCCCTGCGCATAGTCTCAGCAAACTTGACAACCAAAGCTTGAGTAGAACAACCAAAGATGATATCATCCACATAAATCTGAACAAAAAGTTGATTATCACCATGCTTAAGAACAAAAAGCGTTTTCAATCTTTCCCATTTGAAAACCTTTCATAAGCAAAAAGTTTTTAAGTCTATCATATCATGCCCTAGGTGCTTGTTTCAAACCATACAAAGCTTTTGACAATTTAAAAACATGGTTGGGAAAATCAGGATTTTCAAAACCCGGTGGATGTTTAACATAGACTTCCTCCTGTGTATAGCCATTTAGAAAAGCACTTTTAACATCCATTTGATACAATTTAAAACCTTTTGAAGCAGCTGTTAACAGCAGATTTTCGTAATCTACTCGGAGAGGAAAGAGAAAACTGACACAAAGAAGAAGGAGTGATTCGAGCCGGATCGGTTGTGTTATCGGACCAAGCCGGAGTCGGATCAAGTTCCGTATCGGACTCAGCGGTGCATTGGACCAGGTGGAGCGCTAGCAGAGGGACCGTATCGGCCGATGAGGGTTCAATGCAGCCATCGGCCAATGGAAGCGGGAAGCTGATGGAGGTAGCGTGGGCTCGGTTTGGGCTTGTGTTAAGCTTCAAAGGAGATTGCCAAATAGGGATTAGGCCCGGTTTTAGGTAATTGTATCTCTTAAATAGGAAGTTAAATTAGATTCGATCTGATCTATGGCAAGAGTTCGCCATAAGGACTTGTTTGTTAGTTAGAGATAAAATCGTGTCCTACATGGACAATGTTGTAAATCACGGGTATAAATATCCCGGTAGTCTGTACGTAGAAACTCTCTCTCGATTCAACAACCAACAACTACAATTCAATCTACTTTCGGCGCATCGCCACCCTCGCAAGAGGTTGATTTTCGGCGAGTTCTTGCTTCCCCAGAGCAGAGGTAAGAACTCGTACCCGACGATCTACAACGTCGGGGTTAGCGTGTCGCTTTAGACACGTTAGGCCCTGGCGATGTGATCGTCGTTTATCGTGTTTTGAATGATCTTGATATGGCTTTCCAATTCTATCTCGCCAGCGATTAACTCGTTTTAGGGTTTATTGCCGACGGTGGTCGAATTAGTTTGCTTATCTAGATCATCTAAGGCATCTACCATCCCCAAAAGCAATCGACAGCTTGATTTTCTTTGTGTTAGTTCTCGATCCACACTTTGAGTTGCTATCGACCTTAGTCCTGTTTTGAGATCTAACTCAAAGCCTGTTTTCGATCGTAATTAAGGATAGCGCTGGGTCTCAGCCGGTCTTATCTAATACATGTGATTACTTTATGTTTTTATATGTATTTGCCACTTGTATGAGTAGATCGACAGATATAAATGTATTTGTCATGGATTATTCTTAGGATTTCTCTGTGACCAGTACTTTTATATTGGCCGATTGGTTTGTACAAGTTTGCACTAGAGTATTAGCTAGTGTATTTATCTTAGCAATTCTTCATCAGCCGGTTTCATCAAGTTGACATAAACATGTGAATGAAGGCCGATGAGATTAGATCTGTATGTTTATTTTATTTCATTATAACCTCAAGTAGGCCGATACAGCTTTGCCCTATCGGCTAGGCACTCACGATGCGACATCGGCCTATCGGCCGATCGGCCATCGTTTACTAACTTGGTTTACTTGTTTATTCTTGTTGATTGCAGATCAAATCAACTGGCACGCCCTAAATACACCTAAGACATTGGACCTGCACTGGAGTTAAGCAGATCTCCCAGGCCGCCGTCGAAATGTGGAACCCGCTTTGATGGTGGGGCGGGTCGAAATTCTACGCCAACAGCAGCAAAAGCTAATAAAAGTCTAATTGCCTCAAACTTAGCGACAGGAGCAAAATTTTCATCAAAATCCAAACCCTCCACCTGAGTAAAACCTTGAGCAACAAGTCTAGCTTTATTTCGCACAATTAAACCATCCTCATTTTGTTTATTTTTGAAAACCCACTTGGTTCCAATAATATTATATCCAGAAGGTGGTTCAACTAAAGTCCAAACTTTGTTTCTCTCAAAATTTTCAAGTTCTTCATGCATAGCATTAATCCACGATTCATCAGTTAGCACATGAGTAACATCTTTGGGCTCACAAGAAGCAACAAATGCAGAATTTGCACAAACATCCTGAGTTGTTACCTTAGACCTTGTAGTCCGCTCACCTGTATTGCCAATAATTTGTTCCGGCGGATGTGGTCGTTGAATGTGCAAAGGAGCAGCGACTTCTGAAGTTGTTTCACATTCTATACCCTCACTGGTCGAAGTTGTAGCCTTTGGAGGACCATCCCCATCAGCATCAATAGAATCGGAAACCGATGACCTTGACCGGTCTGACCGCGTCTCCTGCGCCGGTCTGACCAAAGGTATACCGGCGGTCTGACCGGCCTGGTGCCCGGTTTGACCGGCCGAGCCGACCTCATCGTCATCGTCATCGTCGCTCTCGTCTTCAAAAATATGACCATCCTCCCCCTGAACCTGTGACAATGTACCTACAATTTCTGGTCTAGTTCCTGGACTAACCTCATCAAAAGTGACTTCACAAGTCTCAACAGTTTTGTTAGTCTCCAAAACAAGTACACGATAGCCACGAGAATGAGCGTGGTAACCAAGAAACATTTCATCGGTAGAACGTGCCTCAAACTTATCCAGATTTCCAGATTTCAAGAGAAAGCACTTGTAACCAAAAACACGCAAATGTGAAACTTTGGGTTGATGTCCAAAATGAAGCTCATAAGAAGTTTTTTCCAAGTTTTGATCTCAAGAAAACACGATTAGAAGTATAACATGCGGTATTAATAGCTTTGGCCCAAAATTTTCTAGGTGTATGATACTCATCAAGCATTGTTCTAGCCATCTCAACCAAAGAACGATTTTTTCTTTCAACAACACCATTTTGTTGCAGAACACGAGGAGAAGAAAATTGATGTTCAAGACCTTTTTTATTGCAAAATTGTTCAAAATAAGCATTCTTAAATTCACCACCATTATCACTTCTGATTCGCTTCAAAGAACCGGGAAGTTCACAATTCAATCTAAGATACAAACTCCGAAAGTGTCCAAAAGCCTCATCCTTACTTGCCATAAAGAAAACCCAAGAATATCGAGAAAAATCGTCAACAACAACCAATACATACCACTTTCCTCCAACGGATTGCACTCTAGCTGGACCAACAGTGTCCATGTGTAAGAGCTGTCCCAGTGCATCCGTCATCACAAAAAAAATAGGAGCATGTGAAGAAGCAACCATCTTAGCATGATGACACGGTGTACACACCAAATCAAGATCTTTCTTAAGTTTAGGCAAACCACAAACAAGATCCAAACCATTTAATCTAGTGAGATGATCAAAACCAACATGTCCAAGTCTACGATGCCAAACCATCAAATCTTTGTTGAATTTAGCAACCAAACATGTTACAACTGGTGAAACAGGATTTTCAAAATCAGTTTTAAACACTCTTCCATAGCGAGAAATATTCAACACAGAGTCACCACAAGAATTAAATACTTTACTTCCAATTTTCTTCAAGTGAACCTCAAAATTCTCATCAACAATTTGTGAAACCAAAAGTAAATTGTATTTTAAATCCTCAACCAAAGCTACTTCTTTCAATTCAAACTTGTTATTTACCTAGACAGATCCTGTAGCAAGAACGGCACTAGTAGAAGCGTCACCAAAGATAATCGATTCTGTCTTGGATGCCATCTTGAGGGACGAGAACCAATTTTTATCACTGGTCATGTGCCACGAACAACCGGAATCCACAATCCACACGTTCTCCTTTCTCGCCACCAAAGCCTACACACAAGAAGATGTCGAAGCCACACTACTAGGGTTAGATAAAAGAAATTTAGGAATCCAGTACTGAGACACACGACCAGTAGATCCAATAGGCATATATCCACGAGCAAAAACAATTTGAGAATTTTCAGAAAAAATTTTTCGAGGTCGGTCTGACCGAAGTACAGTGGCCAGTCTAACCAGAGCCCGGTCTGACCGAAGCTCAGTAGCCGGTCTGACAGCTTCTGTACCACCGGTCTGATCGGAGCCCGGTTTGACCAAAGCTCAGTAGTCGGTCGGGCCAGTCGCCGGTCTGACCGTGCAACCCACTGCAGTCTGGCCGGTTTCCTCGAGGGAAAACCATATTCTGCCATTTAGATTTTGCAAAAACAATCTCTCTTTCTTTTTTCTGTTTACGTGCTAATCTGAAACAAAAACCAACAAGATAACTATCTTTAGCACAAAAGGAACAAGTATACTTTTCCCTAGAGATTAATGGTTTTGAAATATTGGTTTTAGTTTCTTTTAGTGTAGCAGAAAGTGAGGGCATAATTCCAGCAGATTTAAAAACTGTTTTCACAACATTAGGTTTTGTCAAAATTTCACCATGTTCAGTCACTATTGTAGCTAGTCACTTTAGATTGATACAAAATCATGTTAAGTTATTTCTTACCATCAGAAAATCTTTCCAAAGAACTTTTCAAATAAGAAACCTCTTTTCTCAATTTTGCACAATTTTCACAATCTACCATGACACCTTTGTTTTTACGACATTTTGGACAAGATAGCACTTCATCAGATTTTACAAAATCTTCCATATACTCAACACGACGCAAAGCATCTTTCAATCTCATCTTGTTTAGTGTACATGTTGAGTAATTCAAAATATTGTGTTGTTTTAATTTTTTCGCACAAATCATGTTAAACATCAAACTAGCATAAAAAGCAACTTGATATTTTTTCAACAATGTTTTAGTTAAAAACAATTCATCCAAAGTGCATGTGTACATAGCAAATCCAAGAGTTAAAGAAGATTTCAATTTCAAATCATGAGCAACATTAATTTCTCTAATTTTTGAAATTTCATTCATTAAAATCTCACAATTTTTGCAATCATCATCATCAGGAATAAGAGATTTCAATCTAGCAAATTCAGCATTTAGATATTCAATCATGAACTCTTGTTTTCTATACATCTTCTCACACTTCTTATTTTTTGCACTTAAAATAAGAATAGCTTCCTCAAGAGAACTTACCTCATTGTCCTCATACTCTGAGTCCGATTCACCATGAGCCATGAAGCAAACACCAGAGATGTTATTTTCCTTGTCATTGTCTTCATCACTATCAAAATCTATGTCACTTAATGGCTCAAAAGTAGCATTGACTTGACTCAGCACCTTCCTGACCACCTCCTTGGATTTCTAGCCCTTGAACGTGCTGTTTGACTTGGGCTTGTTTTCCTTGGTTTTCTCTCCACCGTTGTTTTCCTTCTTGCCTCTCCCAAGCTTAGAACAATGTGAATGAATGTGACCAAGTGCACCACATTCAAAGCAACGAGTTTGACCTCCTTTTTTCCTGTACCTGACATTGATCATAGCTCGAGAAATCTTGTTAGCAGCCAAAGCCAAATCCTCCTCCTCGAACTGTTCGAGTTGCTCATCGGACATGGCATTAATCAAAGCAAGAGTGATAGAATTTAATGAAGAAGCACCAACATTCAAAGAAGTCGAAGAAGAAACCAAAGCACTAGACTTAGAATCTATCTTACGAGAAAAAATATTCATCTCATGAGTTTTGAGTTTTGTGTAAAGTGAATCCAACGTCAAGATAGACATATCAACAGACTCTTGAATAAATGTAACCTTCATCTCCCAAATAGACATATCAAGACCATTCAAAAAGTGACGAGAAACCTTAGATTGCGAGTAATTTGTGTCATAACTAGAATCAACAAATCTAAGATCACTCAAAATCTTATTAAATCTACCAAGATAATCATCCAAAGCTTCTCCAGATTTCGTCTCAAATTTTATGTATTCCTTTTTGAAAAGATCTCCACGAAGTTCTTTAATATTAGTAGTTCCTCGATGAAAGTTTCTCAAGGCAATCCAAATCTCATGGGCGGTTTTAAGATGTGACACACGATCAAAATCCGAATGAGAAATTTCACTCAACAAAATATTATGAGCTTTGCAATTGTTATTAAACTCAGTTTTCAAAGCTTTAGTAGAAATTTGATCAGGAATCACATAAGGAAGAGTAACCTTTTGCCAAACATCATAATCTTGAGCCATAATGTAAGATTGCATCTTGTCACACCAATAAACAAAATCCGAACCATCGAAAATATGTGGCTTAGTTAAAAACTTGTTAGCCATGGCTTAAAACTCTAGATCGATAAAATTCCAAAGAAGAAGACAAGGCTCTGATACCACTTGTAGGATCGAAGAACAAGAACTAAGCCCACCAGAGGGTGGTGAATGGTTGAAGTACCCAAAAACCAAAACTTTTAGCGGAATTAAAAGTTACCCTCAAATCGATGTAGATCGGTCTGACTGGAATAGATCAGCCGGTCTGACCGCCCTGTCCTGCCGGTCTGACCGCCCTATGCCGTCGGTCTAACCGCCCTGTCCTACCGGTCTAACCGCTGCGATGCCGCCGCTGGTCTGACCGTCTATGATTCGCCGGTTCGACCGCCGAACCCGAGCAAACACAAATTGAAGATGTCTCAAAGTATATGACTACTTTAATACCACTCTCTGTGTTTACAAAGAGCAACAACAGCACTCCTCACGAAAATCTCGACTAAACTAGAAACCCTAACTAAACTTTCAACTCAATGCTCTCCAAAAGCGATACCGGGAGGCCACACCCTCCCTCTCTATTTATACATGAGGTAGGCAGCCTAAAGCCACGAACCAAACTCATACAAGAAGTCCTAATCCACCTAGGAAACCTTCTTTCCAATTGTTCCAACTTTACATATTCCAATTGTTCCAAATTTGGACTCCTTCCAAATTCGACTCCGCATCCCATACGCACACAATATCTCCATCGTATACCATATGGAATCTTCACCAACCACGTGCATTGATCTTTAGCCTAAGTATCCCGCATGATATTTGACCGTCCGGACATCACCTTATCTCTAAGTTGATTCCCGATCCATCACCGGCAATACTCTCCCGAGACGTAAAGATTACCTACACATGAATCAGCCAAAGAAACCATATCCAAGCACAAGCTATCACCAACTTGGCTCATTGTTAGCACACAACAATATTACATACGTATAGTATCCATCTAGAAGCCATAAACACAAATTAACCATAGATATCCAATGAAACAACCCGAAACCGATACCGACACAGAGTCGGCCAGTCAGACCGCGGGCTGGTCGGTCTGACCGCACACAAACCTTCTGTCTGACTGGCCTTACCTGCCCGGTCTGACCGAACCCAACAAAACAATAGTTCCTGTTCACCATCTGAAAATTCAAACATCTCACAAACCACTTCGCCAAGAATCTTCAAATATCAAAACCAATAACCTCAGATGCCAATTGTTCATCACAACAAAAGAATCAATACACACTTTGATTTTATAGCTCGCAAATCCAGTCATGGTGCGCAAGGCCAATGGCAAGTGGAGGATGTGCGTAGACTTCACCGATCTCAACAAGGCATGCCCGAAAGATTACTTACCCCTTCCACGCATCGACCAACTGATAGACTCTACCGACGGATGTGAGTTGTTGAGTTTTCTCGATGATTATTCCGGGTACCATCAAATCAGCATGGCCAAGAAGGACGAGGAGAAGACGGCCTTCATCATGTCCTTCGATGTATTCTGCTATGTTAAGATGCCCTTTGGCCTGATCTGCGCCGGATCCATATACCAGCACGAGATTCAAGGGGCTCTTCAATCTCAACTCGGCAACAATGTCGAGGCCTACGTCGACGACATCGTAGTCAAACAAAGATGCGAGATCACCTCATCGATGACCTATGGGAAATGTTCAACAATCTCCAATGACACCAGCTCAAGTTGAACCCGAAGAAGTGCACGTTCGGAGTACTATCGGGCAAACTGCTCGGCTTCCTCATCTCCGGGTGAGTTATCAAAGCAAACCCAAACAACTATGTCTAACGAGTGTCCGCCTTGCTGGACGTCCTCGTTAACGATTTCAAGAAATCTATAATACAGAGATACTGAGCAAACAAAAACTCAGAGTAGGATACAAAAAAAGGGAAATGTTCTCTAAACATCAAATCCAATACTTGTCCGCATTCATTACAATAAAAGTTGAAATGGAAATTTACTCTTTGAAAAATGGGATCACAGAGTCCCCGAGATCCTCCATCTCTGACATGATATCGTCGCGACGTTCTTCAGCTCCCCCCTTGGTCATTGCCTCTTCCATGTTGATCTCGGTGTGGGTGAGCTTGAGGCATGCGAGGACATGGCACGTCCCGAACATAAGCCCGGTGCATACCCCATCGCCACCTACTCGGTGTGGTTGTTGGCAGCGGTCTCCAACGCCGTGATGAAGGATCTGAGGGACCCCATCATGGTCGGCTCGTCGGGGAAGGCGGCTCGACGTTTTTTCCTAAGCCTTTGGCCACCATGTCGAGACACTCGTAATTCCCATGCAGGGCTTGTCGGAGGGAGGTCAGGTTGTCCCTTGTCTCCACAAGCTTGTGTTCAAGACCCAGCATTGATGGTTGTTCCCCACCACCACCTCCCGCAACATGGCATTGTCGTGATGCGGTCGTCGGCAGTGGATGGGGCTTTTCCAAGCCATCTGATCTCAGTGACGATGTCTCGGATGCTCGTCTCAATCCGCCAACAAGCTCGGCTTGTCGGCAGACGAAGATAGCCCTGAGACCGAGAGGACGCCACTCGCTGAGGGATTAGGTGGGAGAACGGTAGCCACGACAGTCGAGGTGAGGGAACAGGAGCTTGCTTCTTCATGGGCCCTAGTGCTCTGACCCGAGTTCGAGGGGGAGGGTCTGCATTCAAAGGAGTTTTATTACTACAAGGAATGTGTGATGAGCAAGCCGGATGTTGGTAAGCCAGGATTTTACTTACCTAGTTTTCTACTTCTTCATCAGCAGCACCTTCTTCGTGGGGGCCAGCTTTGCACTGGAGGTTGTCTGCAAAAAAAGAAAGGTGAGAACAGAAATGGCTACCGCGGTTATAAAATGAACCTGGGATAAGGGTCTCACCTCGGCACTATTTGTCTGGACCAGTTTCCTAGCCCCAGAGGTTGTCAAAAAAATAGGCCAATGCTTCCCCTTTGTCCTACTATCTCCACGGGCGAGGCCCATGACAGCTTGTTCGAAAATCACCTGCTCCTATGGGCGTAGAAACGAATGACGTGGAGTAGTGGTTGAAAGTGCTTACATTCGCGATGGCATCTTGCTCCATCGGCGCGAGGTCACATACTGGTGTCGGGATGTCGGCGGCAGACGTCGGCGAGTTGACTACCACCTTGGCGACGCACTCCCCCACGGTGTCCTTAGAGAGCTCTACAATTGAAGCAAAAGTGACAAGGTTTTCAACTGAAGACAATTATGGTTCTTTATATCAATAATAAAGGAACTATAAATTGTACCCCGATATGATAGTACAAGTACGCAGGGTGACAATGTGTCACACCCTAAAAATCGTTAAATTATAAATTGTTGTGAAAAAGGAATTTTTAGAAATTATTTAATAATTAAAGTAAGTGTTTGAATAAAATTTATGAAAAATTTGAACATTAAACCGAGCTAGATAAAAATTTCCTCGATAAATCGTTGGTGGGTTTAATTTTTATTAAAATCTTCATGGTTAATTACACTCTCTGGAATTTTCTCGGATTTTTCGGAGCTCAAATACTAATCTTAATAATACAAAGAACATTTCAGCAAATATTCGAATAATAAATTAATCATTAAATGATCTGGTTATAATTTTATTAAATACTTTGAGTGTCCAAGTATTTTCAAGATTTTTCTTGGAATTATTTGAGCAAGGGAAGTATTTTTAACAATTCAAAGATCATTTCATTGATTAATTTATTTGAAAAAGTAATTAAAATCCTTTCCAGAGCCCTCGGCTTAATCTGGCCCATCTATCTCCCTCAGCCCAGCTGATCCAGCAGCATTTCCCTTTTCTCTTCGCAAGTCTGTTTGTGCTCCCTCTTTCTTAGCCGGCCCAAGCAAGGAAATGCAAGTCCAGAGAAAAGTCTGCTTTATGTCCCTCTCGCTACAGTACCCTTTCTTCAACCTCCAGCCCGTGACACTGTAGTAACCGAAGCAAGTTTTAATTCTAGCCTCAAAATCCTCTCGAATCCGTGAAGCTTTCCCCAAAATTAGTTGAGGGGATTTGTTTCCCTTATCCTCCTCTTCCGTTTCCCCCAAGAATCGGAGTTTATCCCTTTGAATCCGACGCGGAATCGAGCTCGAACTTGAGTTTATCTCTCCAAACCGAACCTAGTTTTTCCCGGCGCCGCCTTAGCCGTCTTGGGCCCGGATTCTCTCTCTCGAGCCTATAAATAGCACCCCCTAGCTGCCCTCTACCGATCCCTACCCATAGCTCGAGCTCCCGTGCCCTAGCCGCCTCTCTCCGCGCGCTCTACCTCTCTCCGCCGTCGTTAGCCACTCTAGCCGCCCCAAGCAACCGCCTCGGTTGTCGCCAGAGTTCGGCATCGCCACCTTCGGGTTCGCAGGAGCAAGGGGAAGATCGGCTACCCATCCGTTGCTGCCGACCGTCGCCGGAACGCCGCTGTTGTCGTGGACCCGACCTCGCCGCCCTTCGGAGCTCACCGCCGGCCGTCATTCTTCGTCCTTCGTTGTCATTTCTCGTCGTGCCGCCATCGGTGAGTTCGCTGACCCATGCTCTACCTGCTGGTGCCATCCGTTAGCGCCGCTTTGCCCTAGTTCGCCGGTAACCGTTGGGTCCCGGGTCGCCGCAGGCGATGATGTCATCGCTGATGTCAGCGTTTAACTCGGTAAACTTCATTAATTCATAATTATTTCATCGTAACTCGGATTAATGTGGTTCCAATTGTTAAATTTGTCTAACATCAAGGTCTATTTAATATTAATAATAAATATAAATTGTGTCATAAATCTATTTAATCTTTTTAATTAATCTTTAATTGGAATAAATCTTGTAAAAAATCATAACTAATTCATATAAAGTTGGAATGAGGCCGTTCAAGTCTCATAATTCATCTAAAATTATGATCTATATGTTTGTTTATTTTAATTGTACTGTTTATTTGGAGTTTCATAGTCTCTTTCCTCGTTTTGCGTGTTAGCTTATCGTTCGTTCGTTTCGGAGGATCGTGAGTTCGTTGGGGAAGTTCCTGAAGACAAGTTGAAGACGCTTGCTTGCAAGGCAAGTCACACAGATCCCAAACACAATCCTTTGAGCATGTTGATCCTATATTTAAATTCTCTATTTATTTCAAATACGCATTTATTTTTGAGTGTCATTGGGTGATGTGAACCTATTCTTTGTATGGCCAATTTGCATTGATTACCCTATTCCTTGATACCTTACGTTATAATTTGACTTGTTGGACTTTATATATATTGGTTCAACTAGAAATTAGTTATAATTGCTTAGTCATGCTTAGAAACATTAGTACACTATTGGAATAACTAATGCTTCACTATTATTTAATGATGGATATTTAATGGTAGCTCACGATGGTTAATCGTGATTGATTAATTAATTGGTCCAACTAAAACCTGATTAATGGTGGGTTGTGAGCACATGGTTTGAGGTTTGGATAGTTGTGCTCATGACAATTAAGTACCGGTTCGTGAGCTACTGTTGTGAAGCATTAACCGTACTAACCACAAGCCAGCGTGGGCAACGGCTTTATCCTTGGTATAACATGGTTCTTAGCGGCGCACCAGACTGTGAAATGGCGATAAGTCCATGGGGGTCGTTGGGGAGTCCATACCTTGGCTAAAGAGGGTGACTATGATCCGGGAATGGTGCACTGCTCTGGGTTGTGTTATGTTGGGGGTACTGTCACATTCTCTATTCGGGTACTTTTGCAGTATCGCGACGCATGGTTGACATGATGTTGAGGTTGTGTCTTGTGGGTAAATTTGTACACCTCTGGCCAGAGTAAAACTATTCAAATAGCCGTGCCCGCGGTTATGGGCGAGCCTAGCAATGTTTTTCGTGATTAGTCTCACACTGTTCATTAATGGAGGGAATGTGATAAATGATGATAATTTCTTAACTCCTGGTATGGAATGGTTAATTCCGGTTTAGAGGTTTGATTTGTACAATCGGGATTGGTTGTTCAAGTTTGGTTGGGCCTGTGCAGCATTGGTGTGTTGTGCAGTGATTGGTTAATATTGATATTTAGTAACTCAACTGTTTTACAATTCTCAAATATTTGCTAAATGCTGCCTTTGCAAATGAACCCTATTATTGCCATCCTTTGGTATCCCTTGCACTTGCATACTTGCTGTGTGTCTTGTTGAGTATTCCATGTACTGACTTTACAATAATCATCAAACCTCAGTTGAAGAAAAAGGATTCAGAGGGAGAAGACGTTTGGCTTATACCCTAGTTGAGCTGCCTGTGGGAGTGGAGTTGAAGCCATCGTTAGATCGTTTGTCCGCTGCTGTTTTCTTTATTTTTTGTAAGTATGTATCGTTATTATTTTGATGATTCTGTATATTAAATTGTCGATTTGTGTACCTCGGCTGATTCCTGGACGAGGATTGTATGCACAAATTAGTTCGGAAATTACTTGTGAATTTCCGGGCGTGACAAGTTCGTATCAGAGCCATCTTGACTGTAGGTGAAGCCAAATGGTTAAACCCATAAGGACATGTCTTTGCTAAAACAAAAATCTAAATGCAACATTATGTTTTCCTCCTTACCCCATTTGTCTTTGCAAAAGTTTTACTCATCTCCCTTCTTCAGCTTTCAACTTGTTCTAGATGGATCCCTCCAAGGAGAAGATGGAAAAGATGATGGCACGCTTTGATGAAATCTGGGGTGATCTGCCCAAGAAGATTGATCAGTTTAATGAAAGAAGAGCAGCACAAGAACGCAAGGCACTTTTTCAAAAGGAAGTTGAACAACATGGAAACTATGGTTTTACAAGTGAGCTTTGTCGCATGACATATGATCTTGGATATAAGGTTCCACCTAAGTATACTAAAGTATCTACTCATGTTGGAAATCAATATCACTGCAAAGCAACTATTACTCTCGTCTCCGACAAGGAAGATCTTCCTCAACTCTCATTCAATGGCGAGGCAGATTGTTTCCTCTACGCTCAAGAAGAAGTTGCTTATGAAGCTTTGTGTCATCTCCGTCAGCTTTTCAAGGATCGTCTGAAGAATACTGTTTACCACTACCATCCTCAACATGGTGATGAATTTTGGATGAATGGTTGCGCAAACACTTGGGATGAAGAGAATCAGACAATTGTGCACATGAGGACGATGTTGCATGCTCTTGACCACCTCCATTCTGATTACAAGACTATGGCTTATACCCAGTTGAGTTGAGTTGCAACATGAGAAGACGTTTGGCTTATACCCCAGTTGAGCTGCCTGTGGGAGTGGAGTTGAAGCCATCGTTAGATCGTTTGTCCGCTGCTGTTTTCTTTATTTTTTGTAAGTATGTATCATTATTATTTTGATGATTCTGTATATTAAATTGTCGATTTGTGTACCTCGGCTGATTTCTGGATGAGCATTGTATGCACAAATTAGTTCGGAAATTACTTGTGAATTTCCGAGCGTGACACAATGGACCTGGAGAGGTTGGATCCGACGATGGACAAAGTCTTGAATGACTTTATACCCGGTCATACCACGTTCTCAGAGATCATAGATTTTCTCTACAAAACTCGCTAAGGCAGGAGTCATTGAAGGTCTGGAGGTCCATGTCTCTAGGCGCGTTGGTTTCTGGTAGGGGGTCTCAAGGATAGGAGATCTGTCCTCGATGTGGAGATAAAACTAACTTTTCTGTCAATCATTTCTCGAAGACGGGCAGTTCAAAGGTATATACTCGTCCTTCATCCCATCGGGAAGACGAAGGCCATAGCATCCTGAGATTTTTGAGGCCTCCATCCACCTAACCTCATAGAAGTATCTAAACAAATCTAGAAAAGGTTGTACCCCAAGGTACGTCTTGCATAGATGGGTAAAGATGCTCAGGAAGGCAAAGGAGTTGGGGTTGAGATGAAGAAGGTGAATCCGATAGAAGTCAAGAAGTAAAGACAAAAATTGCGAAGGGAAACAAGAAAACCACATTGGACAAAAGATACAAGAGTGATCATTTGCCCTAGGTTGATCAGAGGGTCAATACCTCCTTGCAAGCGTGCCACCACCCTTGCACTCGATAGAGCGCCATCTTGTTGCAACTCCCTCATCCAGGTCTGACCAACGTTGGACTCTGGGAGATCCATGGAGAACCCGCAAAGGGGGTTGAGGGAGGCTATGGTTTAGGGTTTCTGTGAGCTTGGGCGATGGAGATTGGTGGCACAGGAGAGAAAGATAGGGCTCTGTTTGGGTAACTGAAATGCAAATGGGTCTAAAAAATGTGATTTATAGTTCACGTCCAATGGTTCTAATTTCGAGGAAGACAGAGAAATCACAGCAAGGATTGTTTGCTGGTTTGTTTATAGTCATTAAAGTTTTTGACTTCAATCCAAATGAAAGCCTACGTCCAGGTCGCCTGCTCCATATCTTCTCAGGTGTCCGAGAACTGTTTGATGAGTTAGACAGCGGTTGTTCTCGAAAAAGCGGGAGAGAGATGTCGGTAAAATCATTTGCATTGAAGTCGGGGGCTACTATTAGTGTCAAGGATAAGGCATACCTCCTATACAAGGGTTAATGAAATACGGTAAAACCATATAGCCGATAGTATACGAGAAGGTATCATTTAGTTAAGGAAATAAGGTCAAAAGAGAAGGAAATTATGTTCCCTGAATAGAAGGTGTCAAAGTCCTAGTCAAGGAAGATAAGGTCTCCTTAGACCCATATTCTATTCTGCCCCTCTGAGTTCTACTTGGAGAAGAAGGAAATCTCCACTATTTAGACAAGGTCCCTGTGTTCAGATTGGGGCATCGACATACAAGCCATAGCCAAACTCACGCCCAGAAGCAATCCGGAGGAAGTCAGCGCCATATTCGCTGAGTAGATCTCATCGGCCGTTCTCGGTGGTCTCTATTCAGTGGATTCATCCAGTTGTTCTACTTTCCCATTGTACTCTGAGTGACAGTCCAATCTATAATCCATATGAACTAGAGTAGGGTTTTTACTCATCTCAAGGGCCCAAACCAATATAAATCTTTGTCCCCGTCTACTTGATTGATTCTCGTGAATACCCTGGATCCCACGATCCCCATACTATAAAAATACCGTAGTTGTCGTATAGCCTGTCGACATATCCTACTGATGCAAAATAATTGTGTTCCAAATATTTTTTCAAAAATAGGGACCATATAAAATATATTTAGACTACGGTCATCCAATAAATTAAAGTGTAAGCCAAAATATATGTTCATCAGGCTAATGGGAAATAATTATACTCTAAATATTCGCAACATAAAATAAAAATGTCTGCCACATGCACACGGCTATAATGGTGCAAATATATATACATGTATGTGCCAAATAAAAGAGGGTCATGTATGACATGATCCAACATTTTTATCTTAGTGCCTAGACACTGGCTCGACAAAGCCACCGTGATATAATATGTATCTCAAGACGTAATAAAGAAAAATACGCTTTCGATGGGCTATACGCCGACCACGGTATTTGTAGATTATGGGGATCATTGGAACCAGGATATACAAGAGATTGAGGTCAAAGAGATAGGAAATAGGGATTTTTATACAAGTTCAAACCCCTTAACTGATAGGTAATAGCCCTACTCCTACTGGCCGAAGCCAGTGTTGTTTTTATATATCAGTATCACACGATTACAATATTTAAGATGACCTAGTCTAGTCGGGGTTGGCTTGATAGCATGGTGCTCTCACATGTGATCGGTGGTTAGTGTAGTCTTCTTCTTTGAATATGTATTCAGCGAGATTGAAGGTAGACCTAGATCCCTCATGTTGGCCTTTGTGGCTCAAGATTGGGTTTGTCTAGGCTTATATTCTGACTTGGCGTGTGTTGGTCTCTATTGAACTAGGGAGACAAGTATGGATATGATCCGAGTAGTCCTTGTAGTGTCCGAGTAGGGCTCCGTTCCTCCTTCCTTATCCGAAACAGCTTCTATTTTGGGAGGATAATTACCTTCTTTATTCGTCATATTTCCTTAACCAAAAGATACCTTCTCATATACTATTAGGTATATGGTATTTCCGTATATCACGGACCCATGTATAGGAGGTATGCCTTATTGATAATAGTGATAGTAGCCCCTAACCTCAATGCAAATGATCAAACTAACGTTCCCAACCATGAAGCCTGAAGATCCATCCTTGTTAGAATCACCTAGCCATTTTCGGAATTGTAACAGCCCATCCACCAGAACCACGTACCCAGCCCATCCGACGGGTGGGCTCACTTACACATATCACTCCACTTACACTTTCGTCCTCGCTTCGTGTAAAAGGGTTAACCCAGGAGTGACATGGTTGGAGGGAAGAGCCTTATAAGTTGGTTTCACTCTTGCTAAACTAACAAGGTGGTACTAAACATGTGCAGACAGCTCTCATGAGCCACACAGGCCAAATCCCAGGACCTGGCCCAATTGGGATTTGGCCTGTGTGGCCCATGAGAGCTGTGTGCACATGTTTAGTACCACCTTGCTAGTTTAGCAAGAGTGGAACCAACTTATAAGGCCTCTTTCCTCCAACCATACCACTCCCGGGTTAACCCTTTTACACGAAGCGAGGACGAAAGTGTAAGTGGGGTGGTATGTGTAAGTGGGCCCACCCATCAGTTGGGCTGGGCTGCACGGTTCTGGAGGAAGGGCTGTTACAGGAATACTGAATAGGCTTGAAATTTCTGACAAGTCATCTTTCCTGGCCATGATAGAGAACATGACCATTGTGTCGAAACTTGATTTTGGCAATAAGAAAAGGGGGTAGCACATAAGATCTAAAGTGGATGGATGACGAGACAAAGGTTTATACAAGGTCAAGCCTTCTTGGAAAGAAGTAATACCCTACTCCTATTTCGGGGATTGTATCCACCGAGTGTTGTATTGCTCTGACAATCGAGGTATGATTCTCCCTCAAGTAGCGTCTTGTCCTCCTTATATAGGCCAGGAGGACATGATTACACAATAGAGACTTAAGCAAATACGGTATAAGTCTCCTAAATTGACTCTACAATATTATCAACTTAGGACTACAGGCCGTTCATTAATACACAAGAAAACGTAATACCCATAGGACTACAGGCCGTTCATTAATACACAAGAAAACGTAATACCCAACTCCTAAACTATTACATGTTCAATATATACAATCTATCTCCTATAACCAGTCAGATAGTCTAGCCGTGTGGGTATATGGTACCCATAATCTCCACAGTAGCCCCTAAGACCTTCACACTCAAAAAGATAATCCCATCTCAAACCAAATTATTCCAAAGCCGAATGCTTTAATCATCTCTTCCATAGTCTCCCGAGTGCTATCAACAAACCCAAAGGCTGTGAAAGGCTGAAAAAATAGCAAAAAATAATTAAAAAATATACCTTGGTGCATCGACTAGATGCACCGAATTAGGTGTAGCCTCCGACTATGTGTTTAGTTGAACAAACTAAGCATATAGTCAAGGACTTAATAATTCAACCATCCGAGTGGTTTTTAAGTATATAACTAACACGCACAGCTTAAGCCAAGAGCATCTTGAGAAAATCGCATAGCAAATAACTTTGATAACAAAGTCTGTTGCATAACGAATGTAAGGTATTGGTCTTATATTGTGCACATATTGCCAAAGCAAATATGCCTAAATCCCTATAAGACAAACAATTTCACCATTTCCAAAAATATATGACATTTGTGGTATAAAATCTGAGTTAATAAAACACATAAACAAATTTACCAACTACTTGTATAATGACCAAAAAATTATATAATCAGCCTAAGCTATAATATTGGTCTTTGTGAGAAAATGCAGACATATGTTACCAAAAGCAATGATACAATATCCAATCAATTGCTTTGTAGAAAACCCAAACAATGCCTTTAACATATAAAAAAGTTAACATAACAACTATACACAAAGATTCATTGTTTGCCCCCATTTAAATTGCATTGTACCAACCCCAAAAAAGTTGTGTAACAACGATATAAAAGGATTTTTAGGTATGGGGCACTTGAGCACATGCATATTGTCAACAACATATATGCTTAAGTCCCTAAAGACACGTGACTAGCCACACCTTGAATATGGGCTGTGAATCACTCTATGGGCCTCGGCCCAAAACAAAGTTTTCACCGATACCCTTAAAAAATTCTGACGAACCGCTTCTTCATCTTCTTCTTCGCCGCTTCATATTCCAAAAATCTCCTTTCATGCTCCTATTCACAGCTGCCACTGCTAGAGCTAGGGTTCCAAATTCCATCAAATCCGCCCACCGAAACACCTCAATCTCCAACAAAATGCACCGCGAGCATCCTCCATTCCACTTCTTTCCCAAAAACAAAAGCTCAAAAATTCCATCTACACAATCTCAAACTTCGCCCATGGCGGAAGAGAGAGAAATCCCCTTCGACCAGTGGGTGGTCTCCGACGTGAAGGAAGCAACCCTGAAGGAAATGGTGAAGGAAGACGTGCTCCCAGCAAAGGAGATCATCGGCTGGCGCCCGACATTTGGTGAGGAATTCCCAACTCCCAACACCGGAGAAATCGTGGTTTTCACCCCTTTCTTTTATTCTGGCTTTGCTCTTCCTACTTTTGAATTCTTCCGCGGTCTTTTGGATTACTATGGGATTAGGATTTACCATCTAAATCTCAATTCTGTTCTCCACATAGCCATTTTTATTCATGTTTGCGAAGCTTTCCTTGGAATCGATCCCTATTTCAATCTGTTCTGATGCATGTTCTATCTCAAAGCTCACCCCACCAAAGAAAACCCTTGCGTTGTTGGTGGCTCTAGATTTCAACTTCGTGGAACCCTCTGCAAAGACTACTTTTCTCCTCCTTCAAAAACTTCAAACAAAGGCTGGCACGCAAATTGGTTTTGCATCTCTAATCTAGTCCCTAGCCTTCCCGACATTGTCGGTCTCCCACCGGTCCATCAAGCACACTGGAACTCTCAGCCAGAGGGCCAAGATTGGATCGAAGCTATGGGGACACCCCGGGTTAAATATTATGTAAACTACCTGAAGTGATAGTGTGAAGTATTTAGTTGGATGGGTTCTAATAATAATCAACTAAAACAGTAACCATCCAACCTCATCGCTGCCCCCTATCAAGTCAATTAACATACATAGTATAAAACTTGAAGCGCCGAGTAGAGAGCATAGGGGATATTGCTGGGACTTTAGCATGCCAGTCAACTTCAGCCTGAGACGTGCCCATCAAACCACACGAAGGTGGCGACCAGATGTGCTACACATCTCAGGAGACTTGACAAAATTTGCTAAAGCTCTATGACATCCCAAATGCTCATTACTCATATCGGTGTAGAACTAGATCCTAGGATAAGCTCTAGTTCCACACTTTCATCTAAGCAATGAAGATCAGAAAAATAAGAATAAACTTTACACTACATCTTATATTAAATACATAGGCCAATTAGCCGAATAGGTACTGATCCGCGGAAGCTTGGCTACCCGAAACCATAAGTAGCCGACTGGAAGTAACCCATATAGATCCAACTTAGAAGAAGCAATGATTCCCGAATCACTCAAATTAAACTGAGTCTAACATTTGCAAAAAAAGTTATATACATATGGCAAGAGTCAGTATATTAATCGAATTAATGTATTGGAAAGCACAAGATAATCCTAACATACTACATACATGGCATATAATCAAGGAAGGCTATTTGTAGTTCATTTTAGCATAAAGCAAGTTTTGATTCACAAGCATTTGCAAAGAAATTTTATAAAGTCATTTTAAACATGAACATAGGTAGATCACAATAGTTTGCATAGTAGTAACATAAACATACCCTTGCTAACCATACCGGTAACAAGGCATAATCTCATCATATCAACATATCAACATTCTTGATGCCCAATCGGCAACAATACAAAATCTCATCATATCAATATTTTTGATGCCCACCCGGCATCAAGTCTCACAATCATCATAACTTAACCAAAGTTACCATTTTCAAATCCATAGTTCACAAAACACAGTTTGAAAACATAAATCTATACTCATGACACTTCAGCAAGTCGCTCATAACTATGCGCACGGCTAATCGATTAGTTTCAGAGAACTCTGCAAAGTTTGTACAGCTTTACCCACATGATATGAACACTCTAGTTTGTTTCGTGCTCACGAGGCACTACCACACTCTTCATGGTGAATGTGGTCTAGAGGTCACAATGAGGCTTTTACATTGATTACCATCTAACCTTGCATGAGCATGATAAGTGTGAATCCACCCTAGGCATATGTCCTAGGGCCGTTAGGTGGTGGGCCCATACTTTAACCTAACGTCGCGGCAGCGAACACATCCATTCCCCCATGAGGCATGTTATCGTTGTATTGGACATACTTAGATGCCATGCTATGAGGCGGATCATCCGTCCCCTCGCAGAAATACACACACAGCTAGTAATATTCTCTAGCATTAAATTCAACACACACATGGGTAGTTCCTAAAATTAGCTCCACAAACCGTGACCACTATCTCTACTACAACGGCCTCCCGAATGCATGGTTAGACAAGTACTCAAATTAATAGGCCAAGGTTATCCCATCACTAACACATGTGGATGTATGGTAAACATAAGTGGGTGACATGTTGTTCGGTCCTTAATCAACTCAGGCAAACACTCCCCCTATCGGTGTGCAACTACCACCATATACGCACCACTTGCCGCCCAAGTCTAAAATCATTTCATTCACATTTTAGTTCGCAAATACTTAACATTTTCATTTTTTTGCAAAAATAAACAAGTAATCAAAATCCAATTCATAAAATCATAAGGGTGGTTACTTGCATAACTCTAGGCATGGCTAAGCAAATGGTAGTGTAATAAGCATGGATAACCCCAAATGAGCACAAGTAAAGTACTCTACCCATTACTAACGTTACAATCAGCAAGGGAAGCAATATTTCAAGGGGTTCATGCAGCAATTGGGTCATATCTACCTTTAACCAAGTTTCAATTATCATTTTAATCAAATACATATGCAGTTTTGCAAACAACACTTTTCATCTCCCAAATCATGGGTTTCAATGTGTTCAAAGGAGAGGGAAGGAAGTAAACTTGCCTTGTTATTGAATAATATGAATACCACCTAAGTCACTCCTTCACCATTAATACAATTAATCTACACAAAAGACATGGTATGCAATTAAATATCAAAATATGCGAAAAATACAAAATGCTCTAAAATGCATGATTTGTGCACAGTGAGTAGTTACTGTCCTTAGATGAATTTAGATGAAAGAATTCCTATTTTATCTCTTTTCATTTATGAGTTATGAATTTTCAAAGTTTGTATTGTCATATAGTATTATTTACTTATGTATTGTCGAGAAATGTTCTTGATATGTGATTTTGACAAAGTTAACCTTACTTGGTGAAAAGGATTGCTTTCTAAGACTAACACATTTGGTTTCATAATTTTTTGAGCTAGTATGAATTTCCTATGTATTATACAAGTTGTAGTATGGTCTATGTTAATAATTTGTAATACTAATTTGAGGGGTATTATTTGTACTAAATGTTCTAGATATTGATCAACATGAATAAAGAGCATAATTATATGAGTCTAACCTTATTTTACTTCAGCTTATTTGGAGCTAAAATATGTTCTATATGGATTTCACAATTTATAGGTTGTGGTTTAATTCCTTTTGCACCAATAATATTTTAGAGATGTTTTCTATATAAAAAATACTATATTTTATCTTACAGCGTACAAGGGTATATGTTTGTGAATCTAGCAGGACTTAGTTCACTTTATTTTGAGTTAGAATGAATTTCGTATAATTTTTAGAAACTAGATTGTACATATGGTGGTTATTTTACAATATAAATTATTAGTGCTGTTTCTGTTACAGAAAGTGCCAAATTTTATATTACTAAATTAAAGTCCATACTTTGCTGATTCTACAGAAATTTAGTTCACTCCAGTTGGAGTAAAAATGTATTTTTGTGAATTTTCAAGTTTGAAATATGTATTATGTCTATTATTTCATATACAAAATTTTAGTGATATTTGGTATACTGTAAGTACCTCATTTTAATTCATAGTATTAAAGTTCACCATTTTACCGAACTACTGAAATTTGATTCACCTCAAAATAAGTTATATTTGATTTTATATGAATTTTACAAGTTATGCATAATTTCAATTGAAAAGATAAAGGTTTAATCATTTTCTTTTATGTTTCCAAATTTTAAACAGATGGGGTCCACTGGTCAGTCTCAGCCAATATGCAAAAAGGCCCCTAGGGTTCTCAGGAATCAACCCGAGCTACATAACACGTGCTAACACATTATTTCTTAAGAGTCCTTAATGTTTTCTCTATTTGTAATTAGGTCCTAGGTCTACATGTGATACTAAGCATTCTTATAAATTAAACCTTACAAGTTTTAAACCATTGCTAAGTGCAGTCCTCGCACTTTAACCAAGTGGGGCCCACATGTCAGTGGCACAGCAGCTGGGAAGGCAGGGCAGCGGTGCTCCGGCGAGTTTCTCTCTGGCGCTGACGGCAAACGGTGGCTGATCTCGGCGAGCGGACAAAAGAGGAAATGGAGCCTATAGTCTTGCGAACATAATGGATGTTATCTCGCGGCCAATGGTGATTGGGTTCGATGGCAGTGATGGCGCAAGCGGTGGTGGCTTTCGGCATGCATATGCATGTCGAGCTCCGGCTCGGTTTAGGGCGAAGCAATGTATGCATGTGGGTCTATAGGGCTCCTGGAGACTTACTGAGGGTCGCGCGAGGGTCCGCGATGGCTGGACAGCAACGGTGACCTGAGAAGCGCTCCGGCGGCTATGGAAACCAACAGAGCGACGGCGACAGCAATCTTTGGTCTTCGATTTGCCAAAAAGAAGAGGGGTACGACTCAAAGACCATCTAAGGATGCTTCATGTGCGAGGAATTGTGCCGAACCTCACCCATTGTCACGGAATCAACGATGATGGCCAATGGCCGGACTTGAGGACGATGAAGTCGATTCCAAGTTCACGGCATCTTGGCTCGATTCCTCCAGTTGATAGGCTCCTGGGATCACAGTGACGTTGTTGGCGCGACGGCTTGCATTGGGGTGGTCGAAGTTGGCCGGTCGACGATGATGCCAAGACGGCGGCATTCCGGCGAGATGGATATAGGATAGAGGGCAAAATGAGCACGGATGGAACCGGCATTGATAGAAAGTCACAGATCGGGAAAGGAATTTAGACAACCGCGGCTTAATCGATGAGGGCGACGATCGTCGTCTCCACGGCTGGCGGTGAGGATGAGTGTGACAGAGGCGAGGCAAGCTCTCCCTCTCGACTTGCTCAGTTGTGGAATGGAGTAGGAGGCTAGGCGATGCGGCTGGGAGGAGATATGGGCGAGCTCGGCGCTACCACTTCCCGACCACGCGTCGAGCACCGCCGGCATCGTCCTCTCCGTTCTCTCTTTCTCTCTGGATTCCATGAGCGGTGGAAGTGTTTTGCATAGAGTTAGAGCAAGTTTGTGTGGCTGCCAGGTGGGTCCAGAGCGATACAAACAAGAATAGGCAGAGAGAGGTGGGTAGAACTCTAGGTGAGCTTACTGTTAGGGTAGTTTTAGGATTTTCCCCTATTTATTTCATTCTCCCTTTTTTGTAATTCCATAGTTTAAATTGTGGGCATGATAAATTAGGGTGGATTTTTCTGGAGGTAGATAGAAATACCTAGATTCCATTTTCTATGGTTTCACTCAAAAAGTATGTGTAATTTGCTCTCAGAAAAATAAATAAAATAGGCCCGGTAGAACTTTGTTTGAATTTTTAGGAGGTCAAAACCAAGAGAATAAATTCTGGAAAAATTATATTTATCAATGATAAATAACTAGTATTTGAATAAATTATGTTTCATATACATTCTTATGTGATATAATGCATAGATGAGTGGTGTATTACTTTTGCCGATTAGGGTTAAGAAATAGTTTATAATTTAATTGCTCTGACCGGTTTATTTGAGCTAATAAATTTAAATATTAAATGATACCAAAATTCCAGTGAGATACATATATTGACTAGTGTCTTCATGAATTTTCCCCATGATTTTATATTACACCAATTATTTTTAGATATTCAATGAGCTTATCAACCTTTAAGTGTTCCTATTTTAAATATATATTTAAATGATTACAAAATTATATTTTGATTTGTAATTAACCAGAGATGATGTTGTTAGATTTTACTTCCATTTCACCATACTTAATCTCTTAAGATTCTGATGCACTTGTGTGTATATAATTGACTTAGACTAAGTGCACTTAAAGTGGCAATAAGGGTAATGCTTTTATTATTTATAAATTAATTTGTATCCACATTTATGCTCATCAGACCTAATATGAAATGCATCCAAGATCCAATGACATTTTAAAAGGACTCAAACAAACACCACATCTTATGTTTATGCAAGCATGCAAATGTTTTACATGTCAACTTCAATTGGGATGGAAAAAGTTTTAAATTATTCACAAATTTGCATATGGGCACAAGCTAGTATAATCCTTACATAGGTTTTATATTAGAAAATTTTTAGTCATCAACTCAAAAAATCATTTTTATTATTTAGTTGAAGTCAAAATTTGAAATTCGAATTTTGGGTATGTTACAGAAGCCAACATCTTGCTATCCAAAATCCTTGAGATAAAGAACAAAGGGCTTTTGGAAGAACAAGTCACTCGACACTTCATCAAATGTCGGCTGGCTCCCATAAAGGAGAAATCCAAACTAGCCTTCGAGTATGAAGGTCAGTCCAACCCAAACCACGAGGACCCCGAATCTTTGGACTTCCAAATCATGTACTGGCGCATGTACAAGATTTTTTCCTCCGGGATTGTAGTCGACTATGGCCAGAAGTTGCCAGTCGCTCCCTTTAGCCTGCATCGGCCTCCTCCTTTGGTAATTTAATCCACAAACAACTTCAGTTTATTCCTTACTCACTTTTCTTTTATCATCAGTAATATATCTTAGGAAAATCATCTTTGCAGGAAAATGCTCTGCTCATCTCAAGGCCGCCTGCAGCCATACGCCAATTTCCAAGCATGCCTTCGGCTAGTAGCAACCAACCGATAGGTGGGCCAAAAATCTTAGTCGAAGAACAAGAGGACAATCACGGACGAAAAGAGCACATGAGCCAGCAAATCGAGAAAGTTAATCATCAACTCCTTAGATGAAGAAAGCGAGGAAATCCAAACCCCAACTGGCAATGCTGCCCCATCAAAGTCAACCCCAGTCAAATCAATACCAAAGATCAGGAAATCAAACAGTTAACTCTTTCTCCATTTAACTGCATATCTCGTCCTTATTTTTAAAAAGATAAGTGTCCTTGACTGCTTGCTAATTCCAAACATGAACAACACATCCGCAAAAAACCCGAGGACATTGATCCAACCAGCGAATCCGAGATGCCACCTCCCAAATCAAAATTCATTAATCAAGAAACTGCAGGCACTGGTGTTAAGGATGCAACAGAAGATCAACCAAGCTAAAGCAACCGATCTGCTGAACAAGAGCCCCCGACTGGGAACCAGTCAGGTTCTATAGATCCAGTTGCCGAACAAGCACACCCGACTAGAAACCAGTCGGGTGAAGGAGAACCAGTCTTTAACAACCAGGAGCCATCAGCTGAAGACCGCTCCAAAAATAATGAACAGCTGGAGATTCTGCTGCTCAAAAAGAGCAAAATGAAACAACTCCTGGCGTAGATGAAAAACTTACAAAGATTAATGCATAAAGATTATAGGAATGCCATACACACTGGTCGACAACCTGGTGCATTGTCATAATCGACCACTCACAGAGGTGGTGGGAGGATCGCTATAACACTAGTCGAGGACCAGGTATGTACTCGTACCTCGACCACTCATAGGGAACTCGTAGAGGTGGTGGGATCGCTACCACGCTGGTCGAGGACCAAGTGTGTAGTCATATCTCGACCACTTGTACAAGATTTATAAAGTTGATGAGATCACTACCACGCTGGTTATGTAAAATCAATGTGTGTTTGATTCTTCTATTGTGATGAACAATTGGCATCTGAGGTTATTGGTTTTGATATTTGGAGATTATTGGCGAAGTGGTTTTTGAGATAATTGAATTTTCAGACGGTGAACAGGAGCTATTGTTTTTGTTGGGTCCGGTCAGACCGGGCAAGTAAGGCCGGTCAGACCGGCATTATGTGTGCGGTCAGACCAGCCAGCCCGCGGTCTGACCGGGCGACTCTGTGTCGGTTTCGGTTTCGGGTTGTTTTATTGGATATCCGTGGTTAATTCATATTTATGGCTTCTATTTGGATACTATGCGTATGTAATACTGTTGTGTGCTAACAATGAGTCAAGTTTGGGATAGCTTGTGCTCGGATATGGTTTCTTTGGTTGATTCATATGTAGGTAATCTTTACGTCTCGGGAGAATATAGCCGGTGATGGATCGGGAGTCAACTTGGAGATAAGGTGACGTCCGGACGGTCAAATATCATGCGGGATACTTAGGCTAAAGATTAATGCACGTGGTTGGTGAAGATTCCATATGGCATACGATGGAGATATTGTGTGCGTATGGGATGTGGAGTCGAATTTGGAAGGAGTCCAAATTTGGTACAATTGGAATATGTAAAGTTGGTTTCTTGTATGGGAAGGTTTCCTATGTGGATTAGGACTTCTTGTATGAGTTTGGTTTGTGGCTTTAGGCTGCCTACCTCATGTATAAATAGAGAGGGAGGGTGTGATCTCCGCTTTAGAGAGCATTGAGTTGAAAGTTTAGTTAGGGTTTCGAGTTCAGTCGAGATTTTTGTGAGGAGTGCTGTTGTTGCACTTTGTAAACACAGAGAGAAGTAATAAAGTTGTCATCTACTTTGAGAGATCTTCAATTTGTGTTTGGTCGGGTTCGGCGGTCTAACCGGCGAGTCATAGGCGGTAAGACCGGCGCATCGAAGCGGTCAGACCGGCGGAGACGCGGCGGTCAGACTGGTGACGGTGGCAGGAGGCAAAGGCAATTTTGGAGCGGTCAGACCGGGGAATCAATACCGGTCAGACCGACGGCACAGCGCGGTCAGACGGGCCGATCTATTTCGGTCAGACCGATCTACATCTATTTGAGGGTAACTTTTAATTCCACTAAAAGTTTTGGTTTTTGGGTACTACAACCATTCACCTCCCCTTTGGTTGGCTTAGTTCTTGTTCTTCAATCCTACAAGTGGTATCAGAGCCTTGATTTTCTTCTTTGGTTTTTTACCGATCTAGAGTTTTAAACCATGGCTAACAAGTTTTCAACTAAGCAGCATATTTTCGATGGTTCGGATTTTGCTTATTGATGTCATAAGATGCAATCTTACATCATGGCCCAAGATTATGATGTTTGGCAAAAACTTGCTCTTCGTTATGAGATTCCTAATCAAATTACTACTGAAGCTTCGAAAACTGAGTTTAATAACAATTGCAAAGCCCGTAATATTTTGTTGAGTGGAATTTCTCGTTCAGATTTTGATCGTGTGTCACATCTTGAAACTGCCCATGAGATTTGGAATGCCTTGAGAAACTTTCATCAAGGAACTACTAACATTAAAGAACTTCGTCGAGATCCTTTCAAAAAGGAATACATAATATTTGAGATGAAACCTGGAGAAGCTTTGGATGATTATCTTGGTAGATTTAATAAGATTTTGAGCGAGCTTAGATCTGTTGATTCTTCTTATGACTCAAATTACACACAATCTGAGGTTTCTCGTCACTTTTTGAATGGTCTTGATATGTCTATTTGAGAGATGAAGGTTACATCTATTCAAGATGTCTGTCGATATGTCTACTTTGACGTTGGATTCACTTTACACAAAACTCAAAACTCATGAGATGAATATTCTTTCTTGCAAGATAGATTCTAAGTCTAGTGCTTTGGTTTGTCCCTCGACTTCTTTGGATGTTGGTGCTTCTTCGTCAAATTCTACCGCCCTTGCTTTGATTAATGCCATATCCAATGAACAACTCGAACTGTTCGAGGAGGAGGATTTGGTTTTGGCTGCTAACAAGATTTCTCGAGCTGTGAACAATGTCAGGTACAGGAAAAGAGGAGGCCAAACTCGGTGCTTTGAAAGTGGCGCACTTGGTCACATTCGTTCACATTGTCCTAAGCTTGGGAGAGGCAAGAAGGAAGACAACGGTGGAGAGAAAACCAAGAACAACAAGCCCAAGTCAAACAGCACGTTCAAGGGGAAGAAATCTAAGGATGTGGTCAGGAAGGTGTTGAGTCAAGTCTATGCAGCTTTTGAGCCATTAAGCGACATAGATTTTGATAGTGATGAAGACAATGAGAAGGAAAAGAACATCTCCAGTGTTTGCGTCATGGCTCGTGGTGAATCGGATTCAGAGTATGAGGATAATGAGGTGAGTTCTCTTGAGGAAGCTATTCTTATTTTAAGTGCAAAAAATAAGAAGTGTGAGAAGATATATAAAAAACAAGAGTTCATGATTGAATCTCTAAATGCTGAAATTGCTAGATTGAAATCTCTTATTCCTAATGATGATGATTGCAAAAATTGTGAGATTTTAATGAATGAAATTTCAAAGATTAGAGAAATTAATGTTGCTCATGATTTGAAATTGAAATCTTCTTTTGCTCTTGGATTTGCTATGTACACATGCACATTAGATGAGTTGTTTTTAACTAAAAAATTGCTGAAAAAATATCAAGTTGCTTTTTATGCTAGTTTGATGTTTAACATGATTTGTGCTAAAAAGTTAAAACAACACAATATTTTGAATTGCTCAACATGTACACTAAACAAGATGAGATTGAAAGATGCTTTGCGTCGTGTTGAGTATATGGAAGATATTGTAAAATCTGATGAAGTGCTTTCTTGTCCAAAATGTCGTAAAAACAAAGGTGTCATGGTAGATTGTGAAAATTGTGCAAATTTGGAAAAAGAGGTTTCTTATTTGAAAAGTTCTTTGGGAAGATTTTCTGGTGGTAAGAAACAAGTTAACATGATTTTGGATCAATCTAAAGTGACTAGCTACAATAGGGGTGTAGGTTTTGATGTTCATGACCATTTCACCAAAAATCAACCCAATGTTTTGAAAGTGACTGAACATGGTGAAATTTTGACAAAACTTAATGTTGAGAAAACGGTTTTTAAATCTGCTGGAATTATGCCCTCTCTTTCTGCTACACTAAAAGAAACTAAAACTAATATTTCAAAATCATTAACTGCTAGGGAAAAGTATACTTGTTCCTTTTGTGGCAAAGATGGTCATCTTGTTGTTTTTTGTTTCAAATTAGCATGTAAACAGAAAAAAGTGGCAGAAATCTAGTTTTTCCTCGAGGAAACCGGTCAGACCACAGTGGGTTGCGCGGTCAGACTGGCGACCGGTCCGACTGGCTACTGAGCGTCGGTCAGACCGGGCTCCGGTCAGACCGGTGGTACAGAATCGGTCAGACCGAGCCCCGGTTAGACCGGCTACTGTACTTCGGTTAGACCGGTCTCAAAGAAATTTTTCTGAAAATGCTCAAACTATTTTTGCTCACGGATATATGCCTATTGGATCTACTGGTCGTGTGTCTCAGTGCTGGATTCCTAAATTTCTTTTATCTAACCCAGTACTGAGGCTTTGACATCTTCTTGTGTGTAGGCTTTGGTGGCGAGGAAGGAGAATATGTGGATTGTGGATTCCAGTTGTTTGCGGCACATGATCGGTGATAAAAGTTGGTTCTCCTCCCTCAAGATGGCATCCAAGACGGAATGGATTATCTTTGGTGATGCTTCTACTAGCGCCGTTCTTGCTACAGGATTTGTCAAGGTAAATAACAAGTTTGGATTGAAAGAAGTAGCTTTGGTGAGGATTTAAAATACAATTTGCTTTCGGTTTCACAAATTGTTGATGAGAATTTTGAGGTTCATTTTAAGAAAACTGGAAGTAAAGTATTTGATTCTTGTGGTGACTGAATATTTCTCGTTTTGGAAGAGTGTTTAATGCTGATTTTGAAATTCCTATTTCACCTGTAATAACATGTTTGGTTGCTAAGTTTAACAAAGATTTGATGTTTTGGCATCGTAGACTTGGACATGTTGGTTTTGATCATCTCACTAGATTAAGTGGATTGAATCTTGTTCGTGGTTTGCCTAAACTTAAGAAAGATCTTGATTTGGTTTGTACACCGTGTCGTCATGCTAAGATGGTTGCTTCTTCACATGTTCCTATTTTTTCTGTGATGACGGATGCACCGAGACAGCTCTTACACATGGACACTCTTGGTCCAGCTAGAGTGCAATCCGTTGGAGGAAAGTGGTATGTGTTGGTTGTTGTTGACGATTTTTCTCGATATTCTTGTGGTTTTTTTATGGTAAGTAAGGATGAGGCTTTTGGACACTTTCAGAGTTTGTATCTTAGATTGAATTTTTAACTTCCCGGTTCTTTGAAGCAAATCCGAAGTGATAATGGTGGTGAATTTAAGAATGCTTCTTTTGAACAATTTTGCAATGAAAATGGTCTTGAACATCAATTTTCTTCTCCTCGTGTTCCTCAACAAACTGATGTTGTTGAAAGAAAAAATCGTTCTTTGGTTGAGATGGCTAGAACAATGCTTGATGAGTATCATACTCCTAGAAAATTTTGGGCTGAAGCTATTAACACTGCATGTTATATTTCCAATCGTGTTTTCTTGAGATCAAAACTTGGAAAAACTTCTTATGAGCTTCATTTTGGACATCAACCCAAAGTTTCACATTTGCATGTTTTTGGTTGCAAGTATTTTTTCTTGAAATCTGGAAATTTGGATAAGTTTAAGGCACGTTCTACCGATGGAATGTTTCTTGGTTACCCCGCTCATTGTCGTGGCTATCGTGTACTTGTTTTGGAGACTAACAAAAGTGTTAAGACTTGTGAAGTCACTTTTGATGAGGCTAGTCCAAGAACTAGACTAGAAATTGCAGGTACACTATTACCGGTTCAGCGGAGGATGTCGTATTTTTGAAGACGAGCGATGATGACAACGATGAGGTCACCTTGGCTGGTCAGACTAGACACTAGGGCGGTTAGACCGCCGGTACACCTCCGGTCAGACCGGCGCAGGAGACGCGGTTAGACCGGCCAGGGTCATCGGCTTCCGGTTCCGTTGATGCTGATCGGGATGGCCCTCTAGAGGCTACAACTTCGACTAGTGAGGGTACATAACGTGAAATAACTTCAAAAGTCACTGCTCCTTTGCACATTCAATGACATCATCCGCCGGAACAAATTATTGGTAATATAGGTGAGCGGACTACAAGGTCTAAGGTAACAGCTCATGATGTTTGTGCAAATTCTGCATTTGTTGCTTCTTTTGAGGTCAAAGATGTTACTCATGCGCTAACTGATGAATCGTGGATTAATGCTATGCATGAAGAACTTGAAAATTTTGAGGGAAACAAAGTTTGGACTCTAGTTGAACCACCTTCTGGATATAATATTATTGGAACCAAGTGGGTTTTCAAAAATAAACAAAATAAGGATGGTTTAATTGTGCGAAATAAAGCTAGACATGTTGCTCAAGGTTTTACTCAGGTGGTGGGTCTGGATTTTGATGAAACTTTTGCTCCTGTCGCTAGGTTTGAGGCAATTAGACTTTTGTTAGCTTTTGCTGCTTCAACAGGTTTTAAATTGTATCAAATGGATGTTAAAAGTGCTTTTCTAAATGGCTATATACAGGAGGAAGTCTATGTTAAACAACCACTAGGTTTTGAAAATCTTGATTTTCCCAACCATGTTTTTAAATTCTCAAAAGCTTTGTATGGCTTGAAACAAGCACCTAGGGCAATGTATGATAGACTTAAAAACTTTTTGCTTGCGAAAGGTTTTCAAATGGGAAAGATTGACAAAACGCTTTTTGTTCTTAAGCATGGTGATAATCAACCTTTTGTTCAGATTTATGTGGATGATATCATCTTTGGTTGTTCTACTCACGCTTTGGTTGTGGAGTTTGCTGAGACTATGCGCAGGGAATTTGAGATGAGCATGATGGGTGAGTTATCGTACTTTTTGGGATTGCAAATTAAGCAAACACCTCAAGGTACGTTTGTGCATCAAACTAAGTATACCAAGGATCTTTTGAGACATTTCAAGATAGAGAATAGCAAGCCAATATCTACACCAATTGGTTCTACTGCTGTGTTGGACCCTGATGAAGATAGTGAAGCTGTGGATCAAAAGGAGTATAGAAGTATGATTAGATCTTTGTTGTATCTAACTGCTTCTAGGCCAGACATACAATTTGCTGTGTGTTTGTGTGCACGCTTTCAAGCTTCTTCTCGTGCTTCACATCGTCAAGCGGTCAAGCGAATAATGAGGTATTTGAATCATACACTTGAATTTGGAATTTGGTATTCTACTTCATTTTCTATATGTTTAAGTGGATATTCTGATGCTGATTTTGCGGGCTGTAGAATTCATAGGAAAAGTACTAGTGGAACATGTCATTTTCTTGGTACATTATTGATTGCATGGTCTTCTAGGAAACAATCTAGTGTAGCCGAATCAACTGCTGAATCAGAATATGTTGCTGCTGCTAGCTATTGTTCTCAAATTCTTTGGCTTATTTCAACTTTGAAAAATTATGGTCTTGTCTTTGGAAAGGTTCCTCTGTCTTGTGACAATACAAGTACTATTAACATTGCTAAGAATCCAATACAACACTCACGCACAAGGCACATTGATATTCACTTTCACTTTTTGTGGGATCATGTTGAAAAGGGAGATGTTGAATTGAAATTTTTGGATACAAAATTGTAACTTGCGGATATTTTCACTAAACCATTGGATTCATCTCATTTTGCTTTTCTTTGTGGAGAGTTGGGAATCATTCATCCTTTCGGCATGGTTTGAGGGGGAGTTTTTGTGCTCTTGGTTTTATCAAGCAACAATTAAAAGATACAAATTGAAAGAAAGCTTTGTATTATGCATATAGTGTTTTTCTTTGATCATGCTAGCAATACTTTGAAGGTTTATTTGTCTATTTTATAGCTTGTATGAATTTTAGTATTTTCATAAGGTTTAGATATTGCTTTTAAGGGAGATGATGCATGACATTTAAATTGCATATTTGAATTAATGAAATATGCAATATTGATACTAATGCATAGGTTGGATTGTAAATGCTTATGTATATGCTTGGAAACCGTCTCGACGACAAGGACGTACCCGGAATAATTGAGCAAAATATGAAAAAGGCTCAATTAAATATGAAAAATCTCTTGGTTGTTTTGAGTTAAAGCTAATTTGGGAAAGAGTAATTACTGCAATAGGTCTATATATGTGGATTTATTTTTTAACCTATGTGTTTGTAAAGATGTTGCATTATAAATCTTTTGAATTCATGAATCTTGATTGCTTTATTGAACTTAATTGTAACATCTTTGGTTTATGATTATACTCTAGTTTATGCTTGCTATATAATTGATGGGTTTATCTTCTTTTTGTTGCAACACATGACATGAATTACTATATGTATGTTATTAAGCTCTTGAATATTCACAGAACATAATTCCTATACTTGATGAAATCATTGCAAAAGGGGGAGAAGAGTACAAACAATGACAAGCAATGCATGTGTTTTTCTTTTATTTTTTCTTTCTTTGTTTTTCTTTCAAAGGAGGAGAAAATTTTCTTTTTGTTTTTATTTTTCCAAACAACAAAACAAGCATTTTTGATGAGTTTGCCAATGTGTTCATCAAGGGGGAGATTGTAAAATCAAGGTGTGTTTGATTCTTCTGTTGTGATGAACAATTGGCATCTGGGGTTATTGGTTTTGATATTTGGAGATTATTGGCGAAGTGGTTTTTAAGATAATTGAATTTTCAGACAGTGAATAGGAGCTATTGTTTTTGTTGGGTCCAGCCAGACCGGCGGTATGTGCGCGGTCAGACCGGCCAGCTTGCGGTCTGACCGGTCGACTCTGTGTCGGTTTTGGTTTTGGGTTGTTTTATTGGATATCCGTGGTTAATTCATATTTATGGCTTCTAGATGGATACTATGCGTATGTAATACTGTTGTGTGCCAACAATGAGTCAAGTTTGGGATAGCTTGTGCTCGGATATGGTTTCTTTGGTTGATTCATGTGTAGGTAATCTTTACGTCTCGGGAGAGTATTGCCGGTGATGGATCAGGAGTCAACTTGGAGATAAGGTGACGTCCAGACGGTCAGATATCATGCGGGATACTTAGGCTAAAGATTAATGCACGTGGTTGGTGAAGATTCCATATGGCATACGATGGAGATATTGTGTGCGTATGGGATGTGGAGTCGAATTTGGAAGTAGTCCAAATTTGGTACAATTGGAACTTGTAAAGTTGATTTCTTGTACGGGAAGGTTTTCTAGGTGGATTAGGACTTCTTGTATGAGTTTGGTTCGTGGCTTTAGGCTGCCTACCTCATGTATAAATAGAGAGGGAGGGTGTGATCTCCCGGTATCGCTTTAGAGAGCATTGAGTTGAAAGTTTAGTTAGGGTTTCGAGTTTAGTCGAGATTTTCGTGAGGAGTGCTGTTGTTGCACTTTGTAAACACAGAGAGAAGTAATAAAGTTGTCATCTACTTTGAGAGATGTTCAATTTGTGTTTGCTCGGGTTCGGCGGTCTAACCGGCGAGTCCTAGGCGGTCAGACCAGCGCATCGAAGCGGTCAGACCGGCGGGGACGTGGCGGTCAGACCGGTGACGGTGGCAGGATGCAGAGACGATTTTGGAGCGGTCAGACCGGGGAATCAATACCGGTCAGACCGACGGCACAGTGCGGTCAGACCGGCCGATCTATTTTGGTCAGACCGATCTACCTCGATTTAAGGGTAACTTTTAATTCCGCTAAAAGTTTTGGTTTTTGAGTACTACAACCATTCACCCCCGTCTGGTTGGCTTAGTTCTTGTTCTTCAATCCTACATGTAACATGTGTGTAGTCGTAATCGACCACTTGTAGAATATTTGTAGAGTTCATCGGACTTCTACCCATTCATTAGCCCCAATAGAACTCTCTGCCTGAAGGCACAGATAAAACTGAAGCTGACATCTTGCTAGCCCAGATAGCCAAGATAAAGTTAAAAGGCTTAAAAAGCTTGCAAATCACTCGCCACTTCATCATGTGCCGATTGGTCCAATAAATGAATGATCCAAACCAGCTTTTGAATATGAAGGCCAGTCGGATCCCAATCGTGAGGACCCTTAGTCCATTGACTTCAGAGTCATGTGTTAGAGGATGTATAAAGTCTTTTCATCGAGGATAACCATAGATTACTCCCATAAGCTGTTGGTCACACAATTCAGCTTATTTCATCCTACTCCTCTGGTATGTGGACTTTACTGCTCGTTAATAGTTCAATACTTCCAATTGCTGCAAATCTTGATCATTCTATTTTATGCAGGAACATTAGCATTCTATCTCGAATACCCCAACTCCAAATCACCACTCTCCAAAGAAGGGACCAAGTGGCAATAGCTGAGTGACTGGGGGAGCAACAATCAGGCCACAACAAGGAACCAAACGGCCAGTCATAGAACCAAAATTCAAGAAGGCCAAGAAGACAAAAAGAAGAATGGTTCTTGAGTCTTCTGAATAAGATGAAAGCCCTGCTCAGAATACCAACGTGATCCCAGCGCAACCTCCAACGTAGAAAACTGGCTTCAAGCTCAGGACATCCTCCAGGTACGCAATCAATCCCAAAACATCGTGCCTTCAATATTCTGAGCATAACCTTGAATACATATCCTGTCTTGTATCTGCTCTTACCAGGAAACCTCAGAACATCGATCCAACCGGTCGTGAAGAAATTCTAAAAAACACTAAATCTGTCAATCTAGACATCGACGAGATTCCTAGCAAGCCTCCGACTAGCGATCAATCAGGGGAAACCAAAAAAGCAGACACAGATCAAGAGCCCCCAACTGGAAATTAGTCAGGTTTCAATGAAGATGTTGCAACTAACCAGGGGCAGCCAACTGGAAATCAATGGGCAGGCGCCAATTCAGAAATGCCTCATATAAGTAGAGACAGAATAGAAGATACTGAAATAGCTCCTAATGAGTATCAAGCTGGCCAAGATGAAGGAACTCAGAGTCGTCCTCGTAGTTAGCTAAAAATAAATGAAGGAGATTCCCTTTGACAAATGTCCTTGGATTTAATATACTTCACATAACCTACTATCTAATTATTAACTCAAATCGGACATCAAATTAAGAAGAAGAGATACTTCGCATCAAGTCTTCTAAAGACTCCTTGCTGCTAGTGAAAATCCAATGGCGAGATGCAGACGGCTTAGCTCACGTCATCGTTCTAAATAAGTAGAGGGAAGCCAAAGAATGCGATATGCTGGTGAAGAGCCTCAATGAATCCACCAGGTTATTGAATGCGAGTAAAAAATTCATCTCATAAAAGAAGTACTTTGTTTTGTTCTAACTTGATACATTGCTCTGCTCTTATAGGGAATTTACCGGCAATCACAAGCCAAATTAGAAACCTTGGAGAAACTGGTGCCTCATGTCAACACCTTGGAATCAGTTCAACAAGAGATTAAAGAAGCCAAAGAAACTGCCAAGGCTAATGAAAAAGAATTAAGAGGCGATATAAGCCATCTCCAAGATACAAACATGGAATACTGTGGATCTATCAATAGTAAGTAAATATCTTCATAAAAGGTTTTATCAAACTTATCTTCCTGATATTGACTTGGTTGTGTATATCTCAGCCCATGTATCTCAGATTGAAGCTTTGAAGGCTCAACTGAAGAAGGCTGAAGAAGCTAACACCAAGCTCCAAGAAGACAATGATAAGGCAATAGCTAAGTTGAAAGGTAAATCATTCTACTTTTCATCTTGAATCTTGAAGAATACTTGAAAATATGTTGTCTGTCTTGACTTGTATTACTTTGGATCGCAAAGCAAGACTCAAGCTCAATTTGAAGTCTTCACAAAACAAATCAAGAGGGCAAAATCAATACGGGGTGACATCGCCAATGCTGTTGCTCCTGTACTCAACGCCATATTTCAAAATGGACTCGGATCTAGCTTGGAAGATGCTTCCAAGATCTTCGACAAGCTGAGGAATGCCTCGAACAAGTATTACAAGAATATTATCGATGCAGCAACCATGGGAGCTAGTTAAGCTTTGGCTATGACCAAGTCACTGTATCCCCGAGCGGATATCAATGCAGTAGGAGATGGATTCACAGACAGCACCTCTGAAGAATAAGCACTGGAATTCATCAATGAAGCAGCAGAGCCTGCTCAGAAAATAGCCAAAGATGTACTAGAGGAATTCCAGAGTTAGGCTCCCAATTGTAACATGACTTAGAATTGTAAATATTGACTTATGTATGATATTGATTTAACTATGATTTGTATACACAGCATGAAAAAATTTCTCTGACTGTACTAAGCCTAAAACTTAGTTAAATCTTCAAAAAAAATTTCAATACATGTCAACACCTCATAGCCAAAACAAACCAATGATAAATGAAACCAATTACTGTCACTAAAGAGAAAATCATCATTATTATAAATAAGATAGCCCCCAACTGGCTACTCAAGAAGATCAAAACACTTGATGTAGGCAGTCGAGAGATGGAAATTACAAAAGATAATCTTATGTATAGAAATGACGCAAATGTTCGATGTTCCAGGAATTCTCAACTGGCGATCCATCTTCACGCTTCAACCGATAAGCCTCTAGATGAGTCACTTTTGATTTAATAAACGACCCTTCCCACAAGGGAGATAGCTTATGTCTATCTTTGGTTGTCTAAATCTTGCGCAGGACCAAATCCCCAACAAAAATGCCCAAGAACGAACATTAAGATTATGATGTCGCTGAAGTCCTTGGAGATACTTAGTCGATTGAATAAGAGCAATCTCATGAGCTTCTTTTAGTCGGTTCGATCTTGATCACTTTTATCTTCGTTAAAGTTGTGCACCCGAAGGGATTCAAATTCTGCCTGACTCGACAGCATAGCTATAGCTCCATAAACCAAGAAAAAAGATATTGACCTGTTGCTCGACTAGGTGTAGTCTTGTTGGCATAGAATTTAGACCCGCCTCACGACCAAACGGGTTCCACGTTTCCACGGCGGCCTGGGAGATCTGCTTAGCTCCAGTGCAGGTCCAAAGGCTTGCCTAGGTGTGTGTAGAGCGTGCCAGTTGATTTGATCTGCAATCAACAAGATAAACAACCAAACCATGTAAGTAAACAATGGCCGATCGGCCGATAGGCCGATGTCGCATTGTCATGACATAGCCGATAGGGCAAAGCTATATCGGCTCACTTGTAATTGTGATAAAATAGAATCAGAATATAGATCTAATCTCATCGGCCTTCATCAACATGTTCATGTCAATTAGCGGGATAGGCCGATGAGGGATAAAAGAGATAAGTGCACTAGCTAACACTCTAATGCAGACTTGTACAAACCAATCAACTTATATAAATATATCAATCACAGGCAAATCCTAAAGAATAACCTATAACAAATGCATTTATATTTGTCAATCTACTCATACAAGTGGCAAATACATATAAAAACATTATAGTAATTACATGTATTAGATAAGACCAGCTGAAACCCCGGCACTATCCTTAATTACGATCGAAAACAGGCTTTGGGTTGGATCTCAAAACAAGACTAAGGTCGATAGCAACTCAAGGTGTGAATTGAGACTTAACACAAAGAAAATCAAGTCATCGATCGCTTTTGGGGATGGTAGATGCATTGAAAGATTTAACTCAGCATAATAATTAAACCGTCGTCGGCAATAAACCCTAAAATGAGTAAATCGCTGGTGAAGCATAATTAATACACTCATGAAAATCACCCAAAGCATGACAAACGACGATCACATCATCGAGGCTTAACTTGCCTAAAGCGACACGCTAGCCCCGACGATGTAGATCGTCGGGCACGAGTTCTTACCTCTGCTCTGGGGAAGCAAGAACTCGTCGAGATTAACCTCTTGCGAGGGTTGGCGATGCGCCGAGAGTAAATTGATTTGTGTATTGTATTGTTGTGAGAGAGTTTCTATATACATACTACCGGGATATTTATACCCGAGATTACAACATTGTCCAGATAGGACACGATCTTATCTACAACTTAACAAACAAGTCTTTGCGGCAGATTAGGTCTAAACCTACTTGATTTACAAGATACAGTTGCCTAAAACCGAGCCTTATCTCTATTTGGCAACTTCCTTGAAGCTTATCTCAAGCCCAGACCAAGCCCATGTTAACTCTATCAACTCCCTAGCTCTATCAGTCAATAGCCATATTGAATCCGTATCGGCTGATATGCTCTTCCTGCTAGCGTTTCTTCCAGTCCGATACGCTTACCGAGTCCAATACGAGACTTGGTCCGACTCCAACTTAGCCACCTTCTCTGCGTTGGTTTTCCATTTCCTCTCCGAATAGATTACAAAAATCTGCTGTTAACACATGTCCCCCAATTCCGCTTCATTATATAATGTGGCGGAATTAGCTCAGAGGAACCCATCGACTTCTTCGCTAGGGTTTGTCTGAAAACCGCACAGATCCAGATTCGCAGCCCTCCGCCGCCGATTCCCTCGCGCACTTCTTCACTAGCCACTTTGCGCTTTTCAATCTCGGCGACACCTCGACGTCCCATCGGCATCAACCCCCACATTAGCGACCTCCTCAAGTTCATCAATGGCCTCCTTGCCGTTCTACGCTTCTAAGATCCCTGTGGTAAGAAAATCCTTTCCAATTCCACATTTTCGTTTTCCCGCCGAGTTCTTCAAACTAGGGTTTCTGCTCTTGCCCCCCGGATCTTATTTTTCACCGTTGTTCTCTTATCATAGGTCTTCAAAAACCAGATCTTGATACCCACCAACGACAAGTCACACCGGTTCCTGTTAGGCCCCATGGGCAATTCTGACCCAACCTGGTTGATAGACGCAGAAACCAACAGAATCCCCTTCAAGGAAGTAAAGCCCAATGTCGCTTCATGGAAGCATACCTTTAGATCCTGGCCGTCCAAGCTCAATGGCTATAGGACCTGGTACAAGAGGATTGCAGCGGCCAAACAAGTCCACTAGGATGAGATAGGAATCGGCCAGCTTTATCCTTGGCCGATTCCAAGAAGAACGAGCCTCTCATGTCAGCAGCCACCTACTTCTGATCGAGCACCTTGAATGCTTTTCTATTTCGACAAGGTCTGATGACCCCAACGCTGATTGATGTCAAGATGCTGACAGGACTAGATATTCACTCCGAGATAAACCCCTTCAACCTCCTCATCAATAGCAAACACAGGCTGAAAACCAAGGAAATTGGAGGTTGGTCTGGATATATAACCGAACACATGGAACAGGGGTTTGTCTCAGAGAAAGAACACGTGGCTTTTCTAACTCTTTGGTTAGAAAGATTTGTCTTTTGTGGATCAACCTGTGGCCCTACTTCCAACTGTCAACATTTAGCTCAGTCCCTTGCTGAAAGGAAGCAAATCCCGCTAGGCCGATATCTTCTTGGGGCTACCTATCGGCTGCTACAGATTGCCACTCAAGATCTAATGCTGAAGCAAACAGTGGCTCATGGAGGCCCATGGTGGTTCATCCAGCTATGGTTAACAATCTACACCAACACCATTGTCAATCGGCCTCCATTATCAGACTCTGCCTTCCCATCGGACTATACTGACAACAAGGATCCCTTGACAAGGAGATGCATGTCCTTTGGAGAAGCAGCTTCAGTTTACCCTGGAGCAGAGCAATTGGCCGAAGACATATCCACTTGGTTTACCCGGCTCTATACTGGCCCTCCAACAGCCAAGATGGACATGTTTGTCTATCCTTCGGATGCCGAATTCGAGCTCCCTGCCGATCTGACCTTGAGCCAGCTGAACGATGACATGGTTTCCAGGGAGATATTCATGATCGGCGTTACTCCCTGCCTGCTCCCAGTAGGCATATTTCAAGGCAGAAGCACCAGCTTATCATACGAGTTCTACAACCCTATGCTGGCTGCCAGGCAATGTGGGTTGGGACAACTCCCAATTGGCCTACACTTTCATCGGCTCCTAGAGAGCAGGGGTACAGTCCTATCGGCCCTGATAATGAGTAAAGCCCTGGAAATCAAAGCACCAAACTTGGGCGACTGTGACCGATTATGGCTGAGTCCCTTCATCCATATTAACTTCCAATCATGGTGGCAGTAATGGACTACTCACCTCTTCCATCAATCGGCCAGGTATTATCTGACAGAACTTATTGACAACATCGGTCCCCAGGTCCTCGATGCCCCACTACCAACAGTCAGCAATAGTGGGCGGAAAATATCTTATGCTCAAGCCCTAGCTCCATCAGGGAGCACTATTCTAGAGTCGATTATCGGCCTTACTGCCCCAAAAGTATCATCACTACTCCAAGGGCCGATAACCAAAGAAACTCCTAAAAGGAAGGCGCCGGCAAAAGAAAAGATCCACAAAACTAGCAAAAAACCTAGGACTGATGATCAGGCCGATCTAGACGAGCTAGACCCCTCCATGGAAGCATTCCTTGATGACCAAGTTATGGAGGAAGAAGTTGACGCAGCAGCCGCCGACCTACCCGAAGAACAAGATCCATAGGCCCAAATTGCTAAAGAGCCATCGGCCAAGTCCACGAAGGACCCATCGGCTGCAACCACAAAGATTCAACCAACCGATGACCAAGCCGATGTTACTCAACCAAGGAGAACCAGACATGCAATCCGCAAGGCTAGTACAATCCCTTCTCTGAATTTATGTTATCTCCTTCTGCTGGTATGCTATAACTTGATATTCTTCTCAGGTCGTTGCATCGTCTTTACTGAAAGAGAGAACTCAATCGACCCCTTTGGCAAGAACTAAGAAGGCAACCTTACAAAGGCGAGAACAAGCCAAGGCCCAATTGAGGACACCGTCTCCTTCTCCACCACCCTCTCCGATTGTTTCGGTAAGAATTAATTTTTTATATTGCCCCTCTGGTAACATAGATCTGATCACCATTCCCTTGCCTTTCTTCAGCCATGAGCTCCATCACCCGCACCACATCGGCCAACCCCCTCACCTACTGCCTCAGGACAACAAGAGAAGGTCGATGCAAGCACAGCCGATGTCCCATCACTGGTAAACCAGATCACTTTGCTACCTTTGCCGATTCTTGCTTGACTGAGCTAACCTTGCCCTATGTTGATGTTTGCAGAATCTAGCCGATATGTTTTCTTTTGATATCGGCCAGTTTATTGATGACGAGGACAAAGAACCACCCATCACCGCCAAGGCGTCAATCTCTGACGAATTGAAGAACCAGTTGTCTGATATCGCTAATTGGCTGGAAGCATCTTTGGAGTCGCTGGTGGAGAACTGCAATCCTGTCAGGAGCAGGGTTCAAGAAATCTAGGACCAACTCCCTGAAGATCTGATGGAAGTTTTGACGCCAGCCATCTTCTTGGAACAATACAACTTCAAGCTTCATAGAGCCAAAGAAAGGATCGCGGAGAGGCGGGAGCGTGAAAGCTTGGAATCAGCCTTGACCGCCAGCAAAGCTCAAGTCAATTCTGACAAAACCAGGTTGGATGAGCTGGCTGTCGAGCCGATTGTCTTAAAGAGCAGACTCGAAGAACTCCGCCGCCTCGAAGCAGACCTAGCGTCAAGGCTAGAAGCAACTTGTAAGGAGATCCAAGAAGTCGAGGCTGGGATAGCTACATCACCGAAGGCCATAGAAGATCAGACGGCAAAACTGAAGGCATCGGCCAAATACCTTGCGACCCTGAGTAAGTCTTTGAAGCCGATCCTAGGGTCGACGTCCGATGACGCCCAAGTAATAGAGGACATTGATCAGATTCGTCGTAAGGCCATTGCAGCTATCGAGAAATTTATAAGCTGATGTATTATACTTTTCTGTTCATCTTGTAAGAAAATAACTTCCTGTTCGACTAATATAAATCTCATCGGCCAACCAGCCGAATTTGATCTGAACAATATTGAAGTCCAAGTTTGAAAAATTTTTGTAGTCCATATAATTTCGATCTAGTAATCTTGAGGAATCTTGAAAGATAACCTTGCTTGTATATATATATATGTATGCCCCCCAAATTTTGGAAGATGAGGGCTCATGTTGTAAAATTTGAACTAAGGGCGATAATGCATATCGGCCATCTAAAGACGATGTGTACCGCATCGGCTATTATCATAAATCCGCTGGCAAGCCGATCATGAATTGATCCAGACGCTAGGATAATATTTTTTTAAGTATTTGCCATTAACGGCTCTTCCATAAATTTCCCCGTCTAATCCTTTGAGCAAATAAGCATTGCGAAGAGCACATTGATGAATCTAAAAAGGACCTTCCCAACTAGGTGACCACTTGCCGAATTTATTATCTCTGGAACCAATCGGTAGTATCAATTTCCAAACAAGATCCCCCTCTTGAAATGACTTAGCAACAACTTTTTTGTTATAATGACGAGCAACTCTATCTTTATCTTGCTTGATTTTCTCTAAGGCCCGCAATCGTACGTGTGCCAAATCATCTAACTCATCAACCATAAGATTGTGGTACACATCGGCTGTCAAGTCATCTTGCAAAGCAATCCTTCTTGAGCCGATGTTGGTTTCCCATGGAAGCACAACTTCATGTCTATAAACCAACTGATACGGCGGCACTTGAATTGCACGATGACAAGCCATCCGATACGCCCAAAGGGTATTGGCCTGCTTGGTGTGCCACTGCCTTGGCTGTTCGTCGATTTTTCTCTTGATCAACTTAATTAAAGTCTTATTAGAAGCTTCTGCTTGCCCATTAGCTTGTGCATAATATGGAGAAGAATTTAGCAGCTTAATGCCCATGTTGTCGGCAAACTGCACAAACTCATCGGACACGAAAATTGATCCCTGATCTGTAGTCAATGTTTGTGGTAACCCAAACCTATATATAATATGCTCTTTGACAAACTGAATTGCATCCTTGGAATCAACCTTCTTAAGAGGGATGGCCTCGACCCACTTGGTGAAGTAGTCTGTAGCCACTAGGATATACTTGTGTCCTTTACTTGATGGTGGATTGATTTGTCCGATCATGTCTATACCCCATCCTCGAAACGGCCATGGCTTTATGTTTGGATGCATAGCCGATGCCGGTGCTCTCTGGATTGCTCCAAACTTTTGGCATTCTTGACATCCTTTGTAATATTTGAAACAATCCTCAAGCATGGTTAGCCAAAAGTACCCAACGCGTTTCAAAAGCCATCTCATTTTATGGGCCGATTGATGGGTTCCACAAATCCCTTCATGTACCTCGCTCATAACAATTTTGGCCTCCTCTAGACCTAGGCACTTAAGCAAGACACCATCAATCGTCCGGTAGTATAAATCATCATCTAACAAGACATAATGCAAGACTTTGTATTTCATCTGTCGCGACGCCGACTGGGAAGGGTTTTTCAAATAATCAATGATAGCAAACCTCCAGTCGTCGGCATCCACGGTAGCAATCTGAATTGGAACATCTTTGGCCATCGACCTGTATCTTTGTTAACGACGGATTTTGGTAATCGACTCGGAAAGGAAAGAGGAAACCGAAGCAGAGAGGAAGGATTGAGTTGGAGTCGGACCAGGCTTCGTATCGGACCCGGTAACCGTATCGGACTGGGGAGGTGTTGCTATAAAGAGCGTATCGGCCGATACGGATTTGGTTTGGTCGTAGGCCGATGCGGGTTGTGAGTTGACAGTGTCAACGTGGGCTTGGTCTTGGCTCGAAGTAAGCTTCAAGGAAGTTGCCAAATAGAGATAAAGCTCGGTTTTAGGCAATTGTATCTTGTAAATTAAGTAGTGTAGATCTAATCTGTGGCTTAAGTCTGTCGCAAGGACTTGTTTGTTAGTTGTAGATAAGATCGTGCCCTACAAGGGTTCTGTTGTAACCTCGGGTATAAATATCCCGATAGTTTGTACATGTAAACTCTCTCGAATCAATCACACAAAAACCAGTTCAATCTACTTTCGGCGCATCGCCAACCCTCGCAAGAGGTCTTCTTCAGCGAGTTCTTGCTTCCTCGGAGCAGAGGTAAGAACTCGTTCCCGACGATCTGCATCGTCGGGGCTAGCGTGTCGCTTTAGACACGTTAAGCCTCGATGATGTGATCGTCGATTATCATGTCTTGGATAGTTTTGACAAGTATCTCGATTAAGCCTTGCCAGCGGTTTACTCGTTTTAGGGTTTATTGCCGACAATGGTTTAATTCTCATGCTTGGCTAGATTATTCAATGCATCTGTCATCCCCAAAAGCAATCGACGGCCTGATTTTCTTTGTGTTAAGTCTCAATTCACACTTCGAGTTGCCATCGACCTTAGTCCTGTTTTGAGATCTAACACAAAGCCTGTTTTCGGTTGTAATTAAGGATAGTGCCGGGGTTTTAGCCGGTCTTATCTAACATATGTGATTGCTTTATGTTTCTTGCATATGTTTGCCACTTATATGTGCAGATCGATAAGTATAGATATGTCGATCGTGAAGTAATCTTAAGATTTCTTTATGGTTGATGTGTTTATATTGGCCGATTGGCTCGTATAAGTTTGCACTAGAGTACTAGCTGGTGTAGTTACCTTTGTTATCCTCATCGGCCGATATTATTAGTTGAGATCTATATATCAATGAAGGCCGATAAGATTAGATTCATGTTTTACTTATTTTCTAAGTGAGCCGATATAGCTTTGCCCTATCGGCTGGGCTATGACAATGTGTCATCGGTCTGTTGACCGATCGGCCGTTGTTTTCTGACTTGGTTTACTTGTTTCTTGTTGATTGCAGATCAAATCAACTGGCACGCTCTACTTACGACTAGGCAAGCCATTTGGACCTGCACTGGAGTTAAGCAGATCTCCCAGGCCGCCGTGGTAACGCGGAACCCGTTTGGTTGCTGGACGGGTCGAAATTCTGCGCCAACACGCTTTTGGCACGCCCAGTGGGACTACAAGAACGCAAGCTTCTCACCAGCAACAAGAACACCTCGAGATGTCAAAGCAGGCCGAGATCGTCGAGGAGAACGTCATTCCTGTGACCGCCGACCAGCTCAGCGCAGAACAAAAAGCTGAGATGGAGAGTCTGGTCGCGCAGTTCCAGAATATGTACCTGCAAACATATTCTAGGACTCGGCAGGGCACCTTGATTCAAAAGTCCAAGGTGGTCATGCCGAGTTCCGGAGATGGAGCTGGAACGTCGGCGGCGGCGCACGATCACGCCGTCAAAACTGAAGACACTGCAGCGCCGACGTTGCAGGACCGAATCGACTCCGCAGTTCACTCTGCGCTAGTCAACCAGTCGGGGATCCTGGTGAACACGTTGACCAATACGGTCAAGTCGATCCTGGATGGTTCAATCCATCAGTACAAGCCTCAAGGCCCGATTTACCTGCCAGAAAATAAGTTCCCTGCCTATCGGACCTTGAGGAACGACCTGAGCACGGCTCAGCCGACAGCGCCGATGCCACCTCCATCGGCGCAACCAACAACGACCCTGCCGCTGGTCCTCACCAAGCAGGCGGGAGGAAGCCCTCAGCACATCACGGAGGAGCAGTACGCTCAATGGACCAAGGGGAAGCAACCGGTGGTTGAGCCGATGCAGCAAGTTCCTGTCCATCAGCCATCGGCCGGACAACCGCAAGCCCCGGCAGTCAACGGTCCTCCGCTTCAAGCTGCATACAACGTGCCGCAAGGCTTTCAGCAGCACACCGCAGGGCAGTACGGCGCGCAGAACCTGGATCACCACTATCAACCGTACTCCCCCAGGCACTACCAAGCAGAGGGCCTCCAACAATCCTACCAGCAGGACCTCCCGCATCGGCCTGCAGGATACTGGGCTGACATGATAGCCGAAGTGATGCGAGATCAATTCGGCTTGAAGCCCAAAGAGAACTCTACAGTGTATCGGCACCCGTATCCCGAGGAATTTGACAGGGTACCATTGCCGGGCCGATACAAGATCCCGGATTTCTCCAAGTTTTCGGGACAAGACAATGTCTCGACATATGAGCACGTCAGCCGATTCTTAGCGCAGTGCGGGGAGGCATCGGCTGTCGAGGCATTGAGGGTGAGGTTTTTCCCTCTGTCCTTATCAGGGTCTGCCTTCACATGGTTCTCTTCCTTGCCCTGCAATTCCATCAGAGGATGGATAGATCTGGAGAAGCAGTTTCATAGCTATTTCTACAATGGTGTACAAGAGATGAAGCTGTCCGATCTGACTGCCATCAGGCAGCGAATGGATGAATCGGTCCCTGAGTACATACAAAGATTCAGAGATATACGCAACAGATGTTATAGTCTCAGTCTGACCGATTCCCAGTTAGCCGACCTGGCATTTCAGGGATTGCTAGGGCCGATACGCGAGAGGTTCTCCTCTCAGGAATTTGACAGCCTCGCTCAGCTGGCACAACGCGTATCGGCCCACGAGCAGCGATTCCAGGAGGCGAAGAAGTTCGCAAAAAGGGTTAACACTGTGTATCAGTACGCCTCCGACGATGAAGACGATGAAGACGCTGATGTCGACCTAGCCGAGTGGGCCCGGATGAAGAAATCAACAACTTGCCAGTGGGCCAAGAAAGGAGATAAAGAGGATAAATATGATTTCGACATCAACAAGGCTGACAAGATATTTGACCTGCTGTTGCAAGAAAAGCAGATTCAGCTGCCAGTAGGTCACGTATTGCCATCGGCCGAAGACATCAAGAAGAGGAGATATTGCAAGTGGCACAATTCCTATTCACACCATACGAATGAATGCAAGATCTTCCGGCAACAAATTCAATCGGCCATCGAGCAGGGCAGAATTAAAATCGATGATGCCAAGCGGCCGATGAAGATTGAAGGCCACCCGTTCCCAGTCAACATGGTGCGGGCGGACAGGGCCGATGGCGGTGGTCATCGGACTGGCAAGCGGCCTCATCAGACCTCTGAGGGTCTGATCAGAAAATATCAGCGGAGGCGGGAGGAACAAGCTCAAGACCAAGCCGATCAAGACAACTCCTACGACCCACACTGGGAGTGCGAGTTTTTTCGCTTCTGCTGGAATGAAGGGATGAGGTTGCCATCTATCCAGGAGTGCCCTGCATGCAGTGGTGCAGAAGATTCTTATCAGGGCAGCTCAAGCAGACAAACGCATCGGCCGGCCAAGCAACGGAAATCTGTGCATGAAAGGCTGGGGCCGATGCACCAAGATCAACACGATGAAGATGAGGAGCAAGTCCAGAACCCCCAATGGTGCCCAAGCGATGTATTCACCAAGACACAGAAGCGGCGGGTTCAGAGGTTAAGGAGGAAAGAGCAAATCCAAGAGCAACAGGCTGAAATACCCCATCGGCCAACCAAGACCAAAAAAGAGTGGAGGATAAAATCCACGGTGGCCAAGGCCGATGAGGGCACCTCCAATACAGCTCAGAGCTACTCAGCTTCAAAAGGTAAAAAAATGGCATCGGCGCCTGTTAACATGGTGTTTATATTGCCAGCAGAATACAGTGTGCAGGCGGCCGATGAAGCGATGGCTGATGATGAACAAGGTTCAGCCAGGCTACGGTTGTCACCAGACCAAGCCATCTTCGACAAGCCAGTTGACGCCAGCTACAGACATTTACGGCCGTTGTACATCAAAGGATTCATCAACGGGCGGCCGATGACGAAGATGCTGGTCGATGGTGGCGCAGCAGTCAATTTAATGCCATACACAACCTTCAGGAAGCTTGGAAAAGTACCTGAGGATCTTATCAAGACAAATATGGTATTAAAGGACTTCGGTGGCAACGCATCCGAGGCGAAGGGGGTCCTGAACGTGGAGCTCACCGTGGGCAGCAAAACAATTCCCACCACCTTCTTCGTCTTCGATGGAAAGGGTTCCTACAGCTTGTTGTTGGGACGAGATTGGATCCATGCAAATTGCTGTGTCCCTTCAACAATGCACCAATGCCTCATGCAATGGCAAGGGGACCAAGTCGAGATCGTGCAGGCCGATCGGTCAGTACATGTCGCCAATGCCGATCTCGCAGTTTGGGAGATGGAGGGAATCGACTGCTTGTCCGGGCGAGTCTGGGACGCCGATTTCCTCAAGGTAACCGACTGCGACATCGAGGCAATTGAAGACCAAGACAAGCGGTTACTTTAGCGAAGATGCACCATCCGCCGTTGACAATGACCCCTACACAGATGACGCGGTGGATGAGTTAGACGGCAAGTTGGGACAAGGTTTTACGTCGGCCGATGAATTGGAAGAAATTGATATAGGAATAGGTGATAGGCCTAGGCCGACGTATGTAAGCGCTAATTTGCCAAAGGAATACAAGAATAATTTGATAGATCTTTTGAAAGAATTCAGAGATTGTTTTGCATGGGAATACCATGAGATGCCAGGATTAAGCCGATCGATTGTAGAACATCGGCTACCAATCAAACAAGGCTATCGGCCTTTTAAGCAAGCTCCTCGGAGGTTTAAGGCCGATATGCACGAAGCCATAAAAGCAGAGATCACAAGACTTTACGACGCCAACTTTATCAGGCCCTGCCGATACGCGGAGTGGGTCTCCAACATAGTTCCGGTATTGAAAAAGAACGGCAAGCTAAGGGTATGCATCGATTTCAGAGATCTAAATAAGGCGACGCCCAAAGACGAGTACCCTATGCCGTTGGCCGATTTGCTAGTCGACGCTGCTTCTGGGCATAAGATCATTAGTTTCATGGACGGAAACGCGGGTTACAACCAGATCTTTATGGCTAAAGAGGACATTCATAAGACAGCCTTCAGGTGCCCAGGGGCAATCGGCCTATATGAATGGGTCGTCATGACATTTGGTTTGAAGAATGCTGGAGCTACGTATCAGAGGGCTATGAATTACATTTTTCATGATCTTATTGGCTCTCTGATTGAAGTTTATATAGACGATGTCGTCGTAAAGTCAAGAGAACATGATATGCACTTGGCCGACTTACGCAAGGTACTAGAAAGGGCAAGGAAATATGGTTTGAAGTTGAACCCTAACAAATGTGCCTTTGGCGTATCGGCCGGTCAGTTTTTGGGTTTCTTGGTCCATGAAAGGGGGATTGAAATCACACAGAAGAACATCGATGCCATCAAGAAAATCAAGCCTCCAGAAAACAAGACCAAGTTACAGTCTCTGCTTGGCAAGATCAACTTCGTCCGGCGTTTTATATCAAATTTGTCGGGCCGTATAGAGCCATTCACTCCACTGTTGAAAATAAAGGACGACGAAGAGTTCATATGGGGTGACAAGCAACAGAAAGCGCTAGACGATATCAAAGAATATTTAACTTCTCCGCCGGTCTTAATTCCTCCACAAAAAGGAGTCCCATTCAAATTGTACTTGTCAGCCGATGAGAAATCCATCGGCTCAGTCTTGGTTCAAGATGTTAACGGCAAGGAAAGAGCTATTTTTTATCTCAGCAGGAGAATGTTAGACGCTGAGACAAGGTACACGCCGGTGGAGAAATTATGCCTTTGTTTATATTTTTCATGTACTAAATTGAGGCATTACCTGCTTTCCAACGAGTGCATAGTGGTGAGCAAGGCCGATGTGATGAAATACATGCTATCGGCCCCTGTGTTGAAAGGACGAGTCGGGAAGTGGATCTTTGCTTTAACAGAGTTTGATCTTCGATATGAATCGGCCAAAGCGATCAAAGGACAAGCCCTGGCCGATTTCATCGTTCAACATAGAGATGACTCAGTTGCATATGCAGACATTGTGCCGTGGACGTTATATTTCGATGGATCCGTCTGCAGACACGGTTGCGGTATCGGCCTAGTCATCATATCCCCTCGGGGGGCAAGTTTTGAGTTCGCTTTCACTATCAAGCCTTATTATACCAACAATCAAGCAGAATATGAAGCGGTGCTTAAAGGCTTGCAGTTATTACAAGAAGTCGAGGCCGATGCCGTGGAAATCATTGGTGATTCACAGCTAGTAATTAGTCAACTTTCTGGGGAGTATGAGTGCAGAGACGATATTCTCAAAGTCTACAATGAGGAGTGCAAAGAGTTATTACACGGTTTCCGGATCGTAACGATGAGGCACATACCCAGGAAGCAGAATTTCGAAGCCAATGATTTAGCTCAGGGGGCATCGGGATACAGGCCGATGGCTAAAGACGTTCCAATTCAGATTGCTCTCGTGCACGCCGATGACTGGAGGTTTGATATCATTGAGTATTTGAGAAACCCTTCCCAATCGGCGTCACGCAGAATGAAATATAAAGTTTTACACTATGTCTTATTGGACGATAACCTATATTATCGGACGGTTGATGGTGTCCTACTCAAATGCCTAGGTCCTGAGGAGGCTAAGACCGTTATGGGCGAAGTACATGAAGGGATTTGTGGCACCCATCAATCGGCCCATAAAATGAAATGGCTGATGAAGCGCGTCGGATATTTTTGGCCAACCATGCTAGAAGATTGCTTCAAGTATTATAAAGGATGTCAGGATTGTCAGAAATTTGGAGCAATTCAGAGAGCACCGGCATCGGTTATGCATCCAATCATAAAGCCGTGGCCGTTTCGAGGATGGGGAATAGATATGATCGGCCAGATTAACCCACCATCAAGTAAGGGACACAAGTATATATTAGTGGCTACAGATTACTTCACAAAGTGGGTTGAGGCCGTTCCTCTCAAGAAGGTTGATTCCAAAGACGCTATTCAGTTCGTCAAGGAGCATATCATATATCGGTTTGGGTTACCTCAGACAATAACTACAGATCAGGGATCAATCTTCGTGTCCGACGAGTTCGTCCGATTTGCTGACAGCATGGGCATCAGATTACTCAATTCTTCTCCTTACTACGCGCAGGCTAATGGGCAGGCAGAGGCTTCCAACAAGTCTTTGATCAAATTAATCAAGAGGAAAATTGACGAACAGCCGAGACAATGGCATACAACGCTGGCCGATTCCCTTTGGGCGTATCGGATGGCTTGCCATGGTGCAATCCAAGTGCCTCCCTATCAGCTGGTCTACGGGCATGAAGCTGTACTGCCGTGGGAAACCGCCATCGGCTCAAGAAGGATTGCTTTGCAAGACGACTTGACAGCCGATGAGTACCATAATCTTATGGTTGATGAATTGGATGATTTGGCACATGTTCGATTACGGGCCTTAGAGAAAATCAAGCGTGATAAAGATAGAGTGGCCCGTCATTATAATAAAAAGGTCGTTGCCAAATCGTTTGAGGAAGGAGACCTTGTGTGGAAATTAATAATGCCGATTGGCTCCAGAGATAATAAATTCGGCAAATGGTCACCTAATTGGGAAGGCCCCTTTCGAATTCATCGATGTGTTCCTCATAATGCCTATCTGCTCAAGGGATTAGATGGCGAGATTTATGGACGAGCTCTCAATGGCAAATACTTGAAACAGTATTATCCCAGTATCTGGATTGACTCATGATCGGCCCTCTAGCCGATTTATGATTACAGCCGATGTAGTCAAGCATCGTCTTTAGATGGCCGGTAAATACTATCGCCCTTAGTTCAAAATTTCAGAATATGAACCCTCATCTTCCAAAATTTGGGGGGCATACATATATACAGGAGTTATCACACATGATTTTTCAGTTGGCAATTGACTTCGGCTTTCTGGCCGATGAGATTGTTTATAATGGGATTGTTCATATTAGAGATATATGCGTCTGGAATTTTCAAGACAAATTCGGCTGCACGGCCGATAAAGTGTGAGAGGATTTCCGAAGCAATAAATTAGGCTGGAATTTTCAAAACAAATTCGGCTGCATGGCCGATAAGGTTATAAACATAACATATGCTACATCACCCTATGAAGTCCGCAATAGCAGCAATGGCTTTACGGCGAATCTGCTCAACGTCTTCAATAGCCTGGGCATCGTCGGCCATCGTCCCTGGGATCGGTTTCAGTGATTTGCTTAGGGTCGCGAGGTACTTGGCCGATGCCTTGAGCTTTGCCGTCTGATCTTCTATGGCTTTAGGGGATGCAGCTATTCCGGCTTCGACTTCTTGGATTTCTCGACGTGTCGATTCCAGCTTCGATACTAGCTCTGCCTCGAGGCGACGGAGCTCTTCAAGTTTGTGCTTCAAGACAATCGGCTCTACCGCTAACTCGTCCAGCTTGGTTTTGTCAGCGTTAACTTGGGCCTTGCTGGCGGATAAAGCCGATTCCAGTTGGTCATGCTCTCGTCGCTCTGCGAGTCTTTCTTTGGCTTTGTTGAGCTTGAATCGGTATTGCTCCAAGAAGATGGCCGGTGTTAGGACCTCCATCAGGTCTTCAGGTAGTTCGTCTTGAATTTCTTGTACCCTGACCCTGATGGAGGTGCAATCTTCCACCAAGTACTCCAGCGAGGACTCCAGCCGATTGGCGATATCGGTCAGCCGGTTCTTTCACATCATCAGAGATTGGTGCCCTGGCTGTGCTGGGTAGTTCCTGGTCCTCATCATCAAGAAACTGGCCAATATCAAAGGAGAACATATCGGCTAGGTTCTGTATATATCAACATGGGTCGAGGTTAGCATTGTTAATCAGGAATCGGCAGAAAGGGGATCAGGGTAATCGTGGTTACCTGTGTTGGAGCATCGGTGGTGCTTGCATCAGCCTTCCTTTGCTTTGTCGACATAGTAGGCGAGGGGGTTGGCCGATGTGGTGAACGTGATGGAGCCCTAGGCTGAAAAAGCAGGAAATTGGTGAATAGGGTTATGTGATTACAAAAATAATGCAAAAAAATCAACTCTTACCGAGACAGTCGGAGAGGGTGGTGGAGAAGGAGAAGGGGTCCTCAATCGTGCCTTGGCTCGTTCGCGCCGTTGCAAAGTTGTTTTCTTGGTTCTTGGCAAAGGGGCCGATTGAGTTCTCTCCTTCAACGCAGACGACACCGCAGCCTGAAAAGGATATGAAGTTAAAGTGTGACAGTACAAGGAGATTATGTAAACACAAAGAAGAAATTATATTGACCTTGCGAACTGCGTGTCTGGTCCTTTTTGGTTGCGAGACATCATCTTGGTCATCGGCCGGTGGGATCTCCGCAGCTTCGGCCGATGGCTCCTGGGTGGTTTCGCCCGACGGGTTTTCTTCTTCGTGTGCATCGGCCGCTGCTGCATCGATTTCCTCCTCCATCACTTGTTCTTCGAGGAATTCTTCCAAGGAGGGGTCTAGCTCTTCGGCATCGGCCTGGTCATCGGTTTTAGCCTTCTTGCTGGCTTTCTGCGATTTGCCTTTGGCCGACGCTTTCCTCTTGGGGTTTTCTTTAGGCATCGGACCTTGGAGAAGCGTCGCTACTTTTGGGGCAGTGAGGCCGATGATGGATTCCAGGATGGTTGACCCCGATGGAGCTATGGCTTGAGCGTAGAAGATCTTCCGTCCACTATTGCTCACAGAGGGAATCGGCTCGTCTGGGACTTGAGGGCTGATGCCTTGGATAAGTTCTGTCACATAGAACCTGGCCGATCGATGAAAGATGTGAGCGGCCCACTCTTGCCACCATGTTTGGAAGTTAATGTGCACGAAGGCATTCAGATGCAGCCGATCGCAGTCACCAAGATTTGGGAGCTCGATTTCCATTGCTTTGTTCATAACCAGGGCCGATGGGACTGTGCCTCTGCTCTCTAGGAGCTTATGAAGATGCAAGCTAATGGGAAGTTGTCCGAGCCCGCATTGTCTAGCAGCTGTCATTGGGGTGTAAAACTCATAGGACAAGCTGGCGCTCCTTCCCTGAAAGACACCTACTGGGAGCAGGCATGGAGTGAGGCCGATCATGAATAATTCTCTTGATTCCATGTCATCATTTATTAAGCTCAGTTGCAGGTCATCTGGAAGCTCGAAGTCTCGGTCCGATGTATAGACAAACATATCCATCTTGGCTGATGGAGGGCCGGTGAAGAAACGGGTGAACCATGTAGCCGTGTCATCGGCCGATTGATCTGCGCCGGGGTAGACGGAGGTTGCTTCCCCGTAGGACATGCATCTTCTGTTCCTGGGATCTTAGTGATCGGCATATTTCGATGGGAAGCGAGAATCTGATAGAGGTGGCCGATCAACCATGGTGTTGGTGTATATGGTTAGCCAGAGTTGAATGAACCACCATGGTCCCCCATGTGCCACGGTTTGTTTCAACATTAAGTCTTGAGTGGCAATATGGAGTAGCCGATATACAGCTCCCAAGAGGTATCGCCCGAGAGGGATTTGCTTCTTGCTGACCAAAGCCTGAGCCAGATGTTGACAATTTGTAGTGGGACCGCAGGTTGATCCGCAGAAGACAAATCTTTCCAACCACAATGTTAGGAAAGCTACATGTTCTCGCTCTGAGACTGATCCTTGTTCCATGTGTTCAGAAATGTACCCAGACCAGCCTCCAATCTTCTTGGTCTTCAGTTTGTGGCTGCTGTTTATCAGGAGGCTGAAGGGATTAATCTCAGAGTCGATGTCTAGTCCTGTGAGTACCTTGACATCTACGAGGGTTGGGGTCATCGGACCTTGCTTGAACATAAAGGCGTTCAAGGTACTTGACCAGAAGTAGCTGGCAGCTGACATTAGTGGCTCATTCTTCTTGGTATCGGCCAGGGACAGAGTTATGCATTGGCCGATTCCAATCTCGTCCCAGTGGACTTGTTTGATGGCAGCAATCCTTTTGTGCCAGGTCCTATATCCGTTTAGCTTTGATGGCCATGATCTGAAGGTGTGCTTCCACGCCGAGACAGTGGGTTTGGCTTGCCTGAAAGGAATTCTGTCTGTTTCGGCGTTGATTAGCCAGGTTGGGTCGCAGTCGCCCATGGGGCCCAGGAGAAAGCGATGGGATTTATCGTCGGTGGGGATCAAGATTTGGTTTTTGAAGACCTAAATCGTGAGAACAACGATGAAAATATAAGGCCTGAGGGGGACAGAGAGTAAAACCCTAACTTGGAGAAATTGACGGGGAAAGCGATAATGCAGGATTGAACAAGTCGACTTACCGCGGGGATCTCGGAGGCGTAGAATGGGGCGGAAGCCATTGTTGTTGAAGAAGGGATCGTTGCGGAAGGGGTCAATGTCGATGGAGTATCGAGCGGTCGCCGGAGTTGAAGAACACGAGGAGTTTGTTGAATCGGCAGCGAAAGGGTTCGAATTTGGATCTGTGCGGTTTTCAGGTTAGACCTAGCAAAAAGTCGATGAGTTCCCTGGAGCTAATTCCGCCACATTATATAATGAAGCGGAATTGGAGGCATGTGTTAACGACGGATTTTGGTAATCGACTCGGAAAGGAAAGAGGAAACCGAAGCAGAGAGGAAGGATTGAGTTGGAGTCGGACCAGGCTTCGTATCGGACCCGGTAACCGTATCGGACTGGGGAGGTGTTGCTATAAAGAGCGTATCGGCCGATACGGATTTGGTTTGGTCGTAGGCCGATGCGGGTTGTGAGTTGATAGTGTCAATGTGGGCTTGGTCTGGGCTCGAAGTAAGCTTCAAGGAAGTTGCCAAATAGAGATAAAGCTCGGTTTTAGGCAATTGTATCTTGTAAATTAAGTAGTGTAGATCTAATCTGTGGCTTAAGTCTGCCGCAAGGACTTGTTTGTTAGTTGTAGATAAGATCGTGCCCTACAAGGGTTCTGTTGTAACCTCGGGTATAAATATCCCGATAGTTTGTACATGTAATCTCTCTCTCAATCAATCACACAATCAAATCAATCTACTTCCGGCGCATCGCCAACCCTCGCAAGAGGTCTTCTTTGACGAGTTCTTGCTTCCTCGGAGCAGAGGTAAGAACTTGTCCCCGACGATCTGCATCGTCGGGGCTAACGTGTCGCTTTAGACACGTTAAGCCTCGGTGATGTGATCGTCGATTATCATGTCTTGAATAGTTTTGACATGTATCTTAATTAAGCCTTGCCAGCGGTTTACTCGCTTTAGGGTTTATTGCCGACGATGGTTTAATTCTTATGCTTGGCTAGATTGTTCAATGCAGCTGCCATCCCCAAAAGCAATCGACGACTTGATTTTCTTTGTGTTAAGTCTCAATTCACACTTCGAGTTGCCATCGACCTTAGTCCTGTTTTGAGATCTAACAGAAAGCCTGTTTTCGGTTGTAATTAAGGATAGTACCGGGGTTTTAGCCGGTCTTATCTAACATATGTGATTGCTTTATGTTTCTTGCATATGTTTGCCACTTATATGTGCAGATCGATAAGTATAGATATGTCGATCATGAGGTAATCTCAAGATTTCTTTATGGTTGACGTGTTTATACTGGCCGATTGGCTCGTATAAGGTTGCACTAGAGTACTAGCTGGTGTAGTTTCCTTTGTCATCCTTATCGGCCGGTATTATTAGTTGAGGTCTACATATCAATGAAGGCCGATAAGATTAGATTCATGTATTACTTACTTTCTAAGTGAGCCGATATAGCTTTGCCCTATCGGCTGGGCTATGACAATGTGTCATCGATCTACTGACCGATCGGCCATTGTTCTCTGACTTGGTTCACTCGTTTCTTGTTGATTGCAGATCAAATCAACTGGCACGCTCTACTTACGACTAGGCAAGCCATTTGGACCTGCACTGGACTTAAGCAGATCTCCCAGGCCGCCGTGGTAACGCGGAACCCGTTTGGTTGCTGGACGGGTCGAAATTCTGCGCCAACAATCTTGATGCCCCTGAGCTAAATCATTGGCCTCGAAATTCTGCTTCCGGGGTATATGCCTCATCGTCACAATCTTGAAAACCTGTAGCAACTCCTTGCACTCATCATTGTAAACTCTGAGAATATCATTCTTGCATTCATACTCCCTGGAAAGTTGATTGATTACCAACTGTGAATCACCAATGGTCTCCACGGAATCGGCCTCGACCTCTTGTAATAATTGCAAACCTTTAAGAACTGCTTCATACTCTGCTTGATTGTTAGTATAATAGGGCTTGATAGTAAAAGCGAACTCAAAGCATACCCCCCGAGGGGATATTATGACCAGGCCGATACCGCATCCATGTCTGCAAACAGATCCATCAAAATACAATGTCCATGGCACAATGTCTGCATATGCAATTGAATCATCTCTGTGTTGAACAATGAAATCGGCCAAGGCTTGTCCTTTAATTGCTTTGGCTGATTCATACCTGAGGTCAAACTCTGTTAAGGCAAAAATCCACTTCCCAATTCTCCCTTTTAAAACGGGGGCCGGTAACATGTATTTCATCACATCGGCCTTGCTTACCACAATGCACTTATTGGAAAGTAAATAATGCCTTAATTTAGTACATGAAGAATATAAGCATAGACATAATTTCTCCACTGGCGTGTACCTTGTTTCAGCATCTAACAACCTCCTACTGAGGTAAAAAATAGCTCTTTCTTTGCCATCAATGTCTTGAACTAAAACTGAGCCGATAGACTTCTCATCGGCCGATAGGTACAACCTGAATGGAACCCCTTTCTACGGAGGGATTAGAACTGGAGGGGAACTTAAATATTCTTTGATGTTGTCCAACGCTTTTTGTTGCTTATCACCCCATACGAACTCTTGATCGTCCTTTATCTTCAACAATGGAGTGAACGGCTCTATCCTGCCTGACAGGTTTGATATAAAATGTCGGACAAAGTTGATCTTGTCGAGCAGAGATTGTAACTTGGTCTTGTTAGTTGGAGGCTTGATATTTTTTATAGCATCAATGTTCTTCTGTGTAATCTCAATTCCTCTTTCATGGACCAAGAAACCTAAAAACTGACCGACCAATACGCCAAAGGCACATTTGTTAGGGTTCATCTTTAAACCATATTTCCTTGCTCGTTCTAGTACTTTGCGTAAATCGGCCAAGTGCATATCATACTCTTTGGACTTCACCACGACGTCATCGATGTAAACCTCAATTAGCGAGCCAATAAGATCATGAAAAATATAATTCATAGCGCTCTGATAGGTAGCTCCAGCATTTTTCAAACCGAAGGTCATAACAACCCATTCGTATACGCGATTGCCCCCGGGCATCTGAAGGTCGTCTTGTGGATGTCTTCTTCGGCCATGAAAATCTGGTTGTAGCCTGCGTTTCCATCCATAAAGCTAATGATCTTGTGTCCAGATGCGGCATCTACCAGCAAATCGGCTAACGGCATAGGGTACTCATCCTTTGGTGTCGCCTTGTTCAAGTCTCTGAAGTCAATACACACCCTTAGTTTGCCATTTTTCTTCAACACTGAAACTATATTAGACACCCACTCTGCGTACCGGCAGGGTCTGATGAAATTAGCGTCGTAAAGTCTTGTAATCTCTGCTTTGATAGCTTCGTGCATATCGGCGTTAAACCTCCTAGGAGCTTGTTTAAACGGCCGATAGCCTGGTTTGATAGGTAACCGATGTTCTACAATCGATCGACTTAACCCAGGCATCTCATGACACTCCCATGCAAAACAGTCTATGAATTCTTTCAAAAGATTTATCAAATCATTCTTATATTCCCTTGACAGGTTAGCACTTACATACGTCGGCCTAGGTCTATCACCTGATCCTATATCAACCTCCTCGAGTTGATCGGCCGATGTAAAGCCTTGTCCCAATTTTCCATCTAATTCATCCACCGTATCATCTGTGTAGGGACTAGCTTGCTCATCTTGGGTAGTGGATGACACATCTTTGTTAAAGCAACTGTTTGTCTTGATCGTCTATCATCTCGATGTCGCAATCAGTTACTTTGAGGAAATCAGCCTCCCAAACTCGTCCAGACAGGCAATCGATTCCCTCCATCACCCAAACTGCGAGATCGACATTGGCTACGTGGACTGACCGATTAGCCTGCATGATCTCGACTTGGTCCCCTTGCCACTGTATGAGGCACTGATGCATTGTTGACGGGACGCAACAGTTTGCGTGGATCCAATCTCGTCCCAACAATAGGCTATAGGAACCCTTTCCATCAAAGACAAAAAAGGTGGTGGGTATCGTCTTGTTGCCCACAGTGAGCTCCACGTTTAGCACCCCCTTCGCCTCGGATGCGTTGCCGCCAAAGTCTTTGAGCACCATATTGGTCTTGATGAGGTCTGCAGGTACTTTTCCAAGCTTCCTGAAGGTTGCATACGGCATTAAGTTCACTGCCGCGCCGCCATCGACCAGCATCTTCGTCATCGGCTGCCCATTGACGAATCCCTTGATGTATAATGGTCGGAAGTTCCTGTGGCTGGTGTCGACTGGATTTGCTCGTCGTGCTCAGTCCGACGATCATGGTGCATCAGCCCTAGTCTTTCATGTACAGACTTTCTCTGCTTGTGTGGCCGATGCACTTGTTTGCTCGAGCTGCCCTGGTGGGAGTCTTCTACATCATTACATGCAGGGCACTCTTGGATTGATGGCAACCTCATCCCTTCATTCCAGCAGAACCGAAAAAACTCGCACTCTCAATGAGGGTCGTAAGAGTCGTCTTGATCGGCATGATTTTGTGCTTGTTCTTCCTGCCGTCACTGGTATTTTCTTATCAGGCCCTGTGAGGTCTGATGAGGTTGCTTGCCGGTCTGATGGCTATTGCCGTCGGCCCTGTCTGCCCGCACCATGTTGACTGGGAACGGGTATCCTTCTATCTTCATCGGCCGCTTGGCTTCATCAATCTTGATCCTGCCTTGCTCGATGGCCGATTGAATCTGTTGTCGGAAGATCTTGCATTCATTGGTGTGATGGGAATATGTGTTGTGTCACTTGCAATATCTTCTCTTCTTGATTTCCTCATCCGATGGCAGTATATGACCTACTGGCAGCTGAATCTGCTTTTCTTGCAGGAGTAAGTCAAATATCTTGTCGGCCTTGTTGAGGTCAAAGTTGTACTTATCGTCCTTGTCGCCCTTCTTGGCCCACTAGCATGTTGTCTGCTTCTTCATCTGGGCTCATTCGGCCAGATCGACATCGGCATCTTCTTCATCATCTTCATCGGATGCATACTGATAGATTGTATTGATCTTTTTTGCGAACTTCTTCGCCTCCTGGAATCTTTGTTCATGGGCCGATACCCTTTGCGCTTGCTGAGCTAGGCTGTCGAATTCCTGAGATGAGAACCTCTCTCATATCGGCCCCAATAATCCTTGGAACGCCAAATCGGCCAGTTGAGAATCGGTCAAACTGAGGCTGTAACACCTATTCCTTATGTCCCTGAATCTTTGGATGTATTATGGGACCGATTCATCAACCCGTTGCCTGATGGTAGTGAGATCAGACAGTTTTATCTCTTGTACGCCGTTGTAAAAGTATCTATGAAACTGCTTCTCTAGATCTATCCATCCTTTGATGGAATTGCAGGGTAAAGAGGAAAACCATGTAAACGCTGACCCTGACAAAGACAGAGGGAAAAATCTCACCCTCAACGCCTCTATGGCCGATGCCTCCCCACACTGTGCTGGGAATTGGCTTACGTGCTCGTATGTAGAGACGTTGTCTTGCCCCGAAAATTTGGAGAAGTCCGGGATCTTGCATCGGTTCAGCAGTGGCACTCTGTCGAACTCCTCGGGATACGGGTGCTGATACACTGTAGAACTCTCCTTGGGCTTCAAGCCGAACTGATCTCACATCACCTCGGATATCATGTCGGCCCAGTATCCTGCAGGCTGATGTGGGAGGTCCTGGTGGTAAGACTGCTGCAGGCCCTCTGCCCGATACAGCCTGGGGGAGTACGGTTGGAAGTGATGATTTAAATTTTGTGCGTCATACTGCCCTGCGGTGTACTGCTGGTAGCCTTGCGGCGCGTTGTAAGCAGCTAGTTGCGGAGGGTTGCCAGACATGGGGAATTGAGGTTGTTTGGCCGATGACGGGTTGACTGGAACTTGCTGCATCGGCTCGACCACCAGTTGTTTCCCCTTCGTCCATTGTGCATACTGTTCCTCTGTGATGTGCTGGGAGCTTCCTCCCGTTTGCCTGGTGAGGACCAGCGGCAAGGTTGATGCTAGTTGGGCCGATAGAGGTGGGATCGACGCCGTCGGCTATAGAATCGTGCTCAGATCGGTTCTCAAAGTCCGATAAGCAGGGAACTTTTTTTCTGGCAAGAAAATCGGCCCTTGAGGTTTGTACTGATGAATGGAACCATCTAAGATTGATTTGACCGTATTGGTCAATGTGTTCACCAGGAACCCAGACTGGTTGACTAGCGCAAAATGAACTGCGGAGTCGATGTGGTCTTGCAACGTCGGTGCAGCGTTTTCTTCGTTCTTGACGGTGTGGTCGTGTGCCGCCGCCAACGTGCTGGCTCCATCTCCAGGGCTCGGTATTACCGCCTTAGATTTCTGAATGAGGGTGCCTTGCCGAGTCCTAGAGTATGTCTGCAGGTACATATTTTGGAATTGCTCGACTAGCTTATCCATCTCAGCTTTCTGCTCTTCATTGAGCTGGTCGACGGTCACAGAGACGATGTTCTCCTCGGAGATCTCACTCTGCTTTGACATCCTGCAGGGGTCTTCTTGAGGTCCCACTAGGCGTGCCAAAAGCGTGTTGGCGTACAATTTAGACCCGCCTCACGACCAAACGGGTTCCATGTTTCCACGGTGGCCTGGGAGATCTGCTTAGCTCCAATGCAGGTCCAAAGGCTTGCCTAGGTGTGTGTAGAGCATGTCAGTTGATTTGATCTGCAATCAACAAGATAAACAACCAAACCATGTAAGTAAACAATGGCCGATCGGCCGATAGGCCGATGTCGTATTGTCATGACCTAGCCGATAGGGCAAAGCTATATCGGCTCACTTGTAATTGTGATAAAATAGAATCAGAATATAGATCTAATCTCATCGGCCTTCATCAACATGTTCATGTCAATTAGCGGCATAGGCCGATGAGGGATAAAAGAGATAAGTGCACTAGCTAACACTCTAATGCAGACTTGTACAAACCAATCAACTTATATAAATATATCGATCACAGGCAAATCCTAAAGAATAACCTATAACAAATGCATTTATATTTGTCAATCTACTCATACAAGTGGCAAATACATATAAAAACATTATAGTAATTACGTGTATTAGATAAGACTAGCTGAAACCCCGGCACTATCCTTAATTACGATCGAAAACAGGTTTTGGGTTAGATCTCAAAACAGGACTAAGGTCGATAGCAACTCAAGGTGTGAATTGAGACTTAACACAAAGAAAATCAAGTCCTCGATCGCTTTTGGGGATGGTAGACGCATTGAAAGATTTAACTAAACATAATAATTAAACCATCGTCGGCAATAAACCCTAAAACGAGTAGATCGCTGGCAAAGCATAATTAATACACTTATGAAAATCACCCAAAGCATGATAAACGACGATGACATCATCGAGGCTTAATGTGCCTAAAGCGACAAGCTAGCCCCGACGATGTAGATCGTCGGGCACGAGTTCTTACCTCTGCTCTGGGGAAGCAAGAACTCGTCGAGATTAACCTCTTGCGAGGGTTGGCGATGCGCCGAGAGTAGATTGATTTGTGTATTGTATTGTTGTGAGAGAGTTTCTATGTACATACTACCGGGATATTTATACCCGAGATTACAACATTTTCCAGATAGGACACGATCTTATCTACAACTTAACAAACACGTCTTTGTGGCAGATTAGATCTAAACCTACTTGATTTATAAGGTACAGTTGCCTAAAACCGAGCCTTATTTCTATTTGGCAACTTCCTTGAAGCTTATCTCAAGCCCAGACCAAGCCCATGTTAACTCTGTCAACTCCCTAGCTCTATCAGTCAATAGCCATATTGAATCCGTATCGGCCGGTATGCTCTTCCTGCTAGCGCTTCTTCCAGTCCGATGCGCTTACCGAGTCCGATACGAGACTTGGTCCGACTCCAACTTAGCCGCCTTCTTTGCATCGGTTTTCCTTTTCCTCTCCGAATAGATTACAAAAATCTACTGTTAACACCAAGATAAAGTTAAAAGGCTTAAAAAGCTTGCAAATCACTCGGCACTTCATCATGTGCCGACTGGTCCAATAAATGAACGATCCAAACCAGCTTTTGAATATGAAGGCTAGTCGGATCCCAATCGTGAAGACCCTTAGTCCATTGACTTCAGAGTCATGTATTAGAGGATGTATAAAGTCTTTTCATCGAGGATAACCGTAGATTACTCCGATAAGCTCTTGGTCACACGATTCAGCTTACTTCATCCTACTCCTCTGGTATGTGGACTTTACTGCTCGTTAATAGTTCAATACTTCCAATTGCTGCAAATCTTGGTCATTCTATTTTATGCAGGAACATTAGCATTCTATCTCGAATACCCCAACTCCAAATCACCACTCTCCAAAGAAGGGACCAAGAGGCAATAGCCCCCAACTGGAAATTAGTCAGGTTTCAATGAAGATGTTGCAACTGACCAGGGGCAGCCAACTAGAAATCAATGGGCAGGTGCCAATTCAGAAATGCCTCATATAAGTAGAGACAGAATAGAAGATACCGAAATAGCTCCTAGTGAGTATCAAGCTGGCCAAGATGAAGGAACTCAGAGTCCTCCTCGTAGTTAGCTAGAAATAAATGAAGGAGATTCCCTTTGACAAATGTCCTTGGATTTAATATACTTCACATAACCTACTATCTAATTATTAACTCAGATCAGACATCAAATTAAGAAGAAGAGATACTTAGCATCAAGTCTTCTAAAGACTCCTTGCTGCTAGTGAAAATCCAATGGCGAGATGCAGACAGCTTAGCTCACGTCATCGTTCTAAATAAGCAGAGGGAAGCCAAAGAATGCGATATGCTAGTGAAGAGCCTCAATGAATCCACCAGGTTGTTGAATGCAAGTACAAAATTCATCTCATAAAAGAAGTACTTTGTTTTGTTCTAACTTGATACCTTGCTCTGCTCTTATAGGGAATTTACCGGCAATCACAAGCCAAATCAGAAACCTTGGAGAAACTGGTGCCTCATCTCAACACCTTGGAATCAGTTCAACAAGAGCTTGAAGAAGCCAAAGAAAATGCCAAGGCTAATGAAAAAGAATTAAGAGGCGATATAAGCCATCTCCAAGATACAAACATGGAATACTGTGGATCTATCAATCATAAGTAAATATCTTGATAAAAGGTTGTATCAAACTTATCTTCCTGATATTGACTCGGTTGTGTATATCTCAGCCCATGTATCTTAGATTGAAGCTTTGAAGGCTCAACTGAAGAAGGCTGAAGAAGCTAACACCAAGCTCCAAGAAGACAATGATAAGGCTATAGCTAAGTTGAAAGGTAAATCATTCTACTTTTCGTCTTGAATCTTGAAGAATACTTGAAAATATGTTGTCTGTCTTGACTTGTATTACTTTGGATCACAAAGCAAGAACTCAAGCTCAATTTGAAGTCTTCACAAAACAAATCAAGATGGCAGAATCAATACGGGCTGACATCGCTAATGCTGTTGCTCCTGTACACAACGCCATATTTCAAAATGGACTCGGATCTAGCTTGGAAGATGCTTCCAAGATCTTCGACAAGCTGAGGAATGCCTCGAACAAGTATTACAAGAATATTATCGATGCAGCAACCATGGGAGCTACTTAAGCTTTGGCTATGACCAAGTCACTGCATCCCCAAGCAAATATCAATGTAGAAGGAGATGGATTCATAGACAGCACCTCTGAAGAACAAGCGCTGGAATTCATCAATGAAGCAGCAGAGCCTGCTTAGAAAATAGCCAAAGATGTACTAGAGGAATTCCAGAGTTAGGCTCCCAATTGTAACATGAGTTAGAATTGTAAATATTTGACTTATGTATGATATTGATTTAACTATGATTTGTATACTTAGCATGAAAAAATTTCTCTGACTATACTAAGCCTAAAACTTAGTTAAATCTTCAACAAAAATTTCAATACATGTCAACACCTCATAGCCAAAACAAACCAATGATAAATGAAACCAATTACTGTCACTAAAGAGAAAATCATCATTATTATAAATAAGATAGCCCCCAACTGGCTACTCAAGAAGATCAAAACACTTGATGTAGGCAGTCGAGAGATGGAAATTACAAAAAGATAATCTTATGTATAGAAATGACGCAAATGTTCGATGTTCCAGGAATTCTCAACTGGCGATCCATCTTCACGCTTCAACCGATAAGCCTCTGGATGAGTCACTTTTGATTTAATAAACGACCCTTCCCACAAGGGAGATAGCTTATGTCTATCTTTGGTTGTCTAAATCTTGCGTAGGACCAAATCCCCAACAAAAATGCCCAAGAACGAACATTACGATTATGATTTCGCTGAAGTCCTTGGAGATACTTAGTCGATTGAATAAGAGCAATCTCATGAGCTTCTTCTAGTCGGTTCGATCTTGATCACTTTTATCTTCGTTAAAGTTGTGCACCCGAAGGGATTCAAATTCCGTCTGACTCGGCAGCATAGCTATAGCTCCATAAACCAAGAAAAAAGGATATTGACCTGTTGCTCGACTAGGTGTAGTCTGTAAAGACCAAAGGACCGAAGACAATTCTTCTACCCATCGACCAACACAAGGTCGTAGCCTATCAAAGACTCGAGCTTTAACCCCTCAGAGAATCTTCCCATTGGTGCACTCAATTTGACTGTTGCTCTTTGGATGCGCAACTGAAGCATAGCATATCTTGATACGAAAATCTTCAAAGAAATCCTTAAGAACTCTGCTAGTGAATTTAGTACCATTGTCAGTAATTATCCTGTTAGGAACTCCAAACCGATGCACAATGTTAATAAAGAAATCCCGCGCTTTACCAGCTGTGATTGTTGCAACTGGCCTGGCTTCAATCCACAAGGAAAACTTGTCTATTGCAACGAATAAATGCGTAAAACCTCCAGAAGCCCTTTTGAAAGGGCCATGAGAGTGGAATCGTTTGCCACTCTTGAGACGAAATATGAATTTGTCGAGCAAAAAACCGACATACTTTGCAGGTCCAAATGATTTTGACTGCATCTGTAACAGCTGTGAGCCAGAAAAAGCATTACTTGTACATCTTGCCCACCAAAGCTCATGCCGCAGCATGACTGCCACATATACCTAAGTGGATATCCATCAATAATTGTTGTCCCTCCTCAGGTGAAAGCATTGTAGCAAACACCAGATGGGCTGCGTTTATACAGCTCACCTTCCAAGATTGCATAACACTGACATCAATGGCGAATCTGCTTGGCCTTGTCCAGGTCCTGAGGTAACTCTTGCTTAATCAAGAAATTTATGAAAGGCATCCTCCAATTGGTATCCAACATCGAGACTTGTCTTGATATATCTTCTTCTTGAACTTCCTTCTTTGCAATAGTCAGCTCATGAAGGTGTTCAACAAAAACATAAGTCGAAACAGCTTTTCGCTTGGACCCAAGATTCGCCAATTGATCAGTAGCCACATTGTTGTGACGCAAAACATGAGATAGGTCAAAACCATCAAACTTGTCTTCCAGCTTACGAACCTCCTAGCGATAAGCGGTCATGTTGTCATCGAGACAAGACCAATCCTTCATCACTTGGTTGACGACCGGTATGAATCTCTGCTCACTATCATCCGACGTATCCCTAGGGATATAGCGAGACGTAACCCATGGAGCAAAGCCTCATATTCATCCATGTTATGTGATGTTGGAAAGTGAATTTGAAGAAGATAGCATAGTCGCTCTCCAGTAGGGGAAAACAAAACAACCCCAGCTCCAGTGCCAGTAACTCTTCTGGAATCGTCGAAATACATAGTCCAATACTCTAGCCTTTCCTCAGGTATTCCTTCCTGTACCTCGGTCCGTGCTTTGAGAGAGATGTCTAAACTTGAGACTTGATTAATGTCCATGCTTTGAAAGAGATGTCTAACGCCATCAACTTTCAAGCCCACTTTGCGATACGTTCCGTAGCTTCTCGGTTGTGAAGGATGTCACTGAGTGGCTTTGAAAATAATGATCCAATTTCCTGACCGTGATCAGAACTCCATATAATAACTTCTATACCTGCGGATAGCGTATCTTGGAGTCGGCTAACACCTCGCTAACGAAGTAAATTGGCCTCTGAACCTTTTGAATATATCCTTCTTTCTCTCGCTCAAGAACCAACACCGTACTGACTACTTGGGAAGTTGTTGACACATAAAGCAACAAAGGCTCTTGTGGACTCCGTGAAGCCAGTATGGGTGGCGTCACGAGGAAACTTTTGAAGTCTTCAAAGGCTTTGTGGGCTTTAGGTGTCCATTGAAAATCATCTGTCTTTTGAGCAACCGGAAGAAAGGCATGCTTCACTCCCCAAGCTTAGAGACAAAACAACTGAGTGCCACTATGCACCCGGTGAGTTTTTGAACGTCTTTCTGGGTACTCGGTGGCTTCATGTTGCGTATAGCATTGATCTTCTCCGGGTTGGCTTCAATGCCACTATGGGACCCCATGAAACCAAGCAGCTTCCCTGATGGTACTCCGAAGGTGCACTTCTCCATGTTCAACATCATCTTGAAGGCCCAGATATTCTTGAAAGTTTCCTCTAGATTAGCGATCAAATCATCCTTCTGCTTGGTCTTGACAACAACATCATCGATGTAGGCCTCGACATTACGTCCAAGTTGTGATTGAAGACATCTTTGAATCATGCGCTGATAGGTAGCTCCAGCGTTCTTCAATCCAAAAGGCATCATGATGTAGCAATACTCATCGAACGGGGTGATAAACAAGGTCTTTAAGCAACCAGACTCCTTTAAACTGATCTAGTGATATCCTGAATAGCAGTTGAGAAAATCGAGAAAGCTCGCAACCGGCTGTTGAATCAACGACCTGGTCAATGCGAGGTAAACCAAAAGGATCTTTGGGGCAAGACTAGTTTTGATCTGTATAATCCACACACATTTGCCATTGTCCCGTCTTCTTACAAACTAGAACAAGGTTAGTCAGCCAGACGGGATGATAAACTTTCTTGATGATTCCTACTGCCAAGAGCTTGGTTAGTCCTCCTTGATTGCATCCCTCCGATCTTGCATGAATGGGTGGAGTCATTGTTTAATAGGTTTTGCATCTTCTTTGATTTTTAAAGAGTGCTCAATCACCTCTCTAGGAATACCAAGCATATCAGACGGTTTTCAGGCAAATATATCTTAATTAGCTTGAAGAAAGGTGATGAGCATGCTTTCCTATTTAAATTTAACTCAGCTCCGATCACAGCGGTCTTGAAAGGATCCACTGGATTGAGTGGAATCTTCTTAGTCTTGACGTCGCCTTCTCCTGTCTTGGGTAGCTTCTTGGTAGGGATTTCCCTTTCTGCCGATGTTGACACTACCAGTCGGATCTCCTATTGGCCGAGTGATCTCTCACGAGATTCGGCCATCTTGCAGCTTTCCTTGTCACACATAAAGGCTTGCTTGACACCGCTGTGCAGAGAAATTACTTATTGTGGTCCTAGCATCTTAGAGTACAATGGGAAAGTAGAATAACTAGATGAATCTACTCAGTGAGACCACCGAGTAGAGACCACCGAGAACGGCCCGATAAGATCTACTCAGTGAATACGACGCTGACTTCCTTCAGATTACAATTGGGCGTGGGTTTGGCTATGGCTTGTAACTCGATGCCCCGATCTGACCATAGGGACCTCTTTTAAATAGTAGAGATTTCCTTCTTCTCCAGGTAGAACTTGGAGAGGCAGAATAGAATCCGGGTCTAATGAGACCTTAACTTCCTCGACTAGGACTCTGACACCTTCTATTCAGGGAAAATAACTTCCTTCTCTTTTGACCGTATTTCCTTAATTAAAGGATACCTTCTCGTATTCTATCAGGTATATGGTTTTACCGTATTTCATTAACCCATGTATAGGAGGTATGCCTTATCCTTGACACTAACGCATATGACATGATGAATCTGTAGGCTTGTACTCATTGGCCGGGCCTTAGGAGAAAATTGCAAGATCAAATAGAAAATCCATCAGATTGAAAGAATCTCCTTGTCTCATACGCAATGCCTGAGACGAAGGACACAACGAGAGAAAAATTCCTTTGGCTTGTACTCATGATGGCTTAGTCTAGGAACAAGGAATTCCTTGGTTCATACTCATTGGCCGAACTGAAGGAGAAGACAAAAAAAATACATCGACCTGAGCAAAGGAAGGATAATTGAGAGATTTCTTGACTCGTACACAATGGCCGAGCCTAAGGACAAGGGAGGAGCATGATTCCCACCTTGCAGCACCTGTGATCTTCGAGTACAGCAAAGCGAGAAGAAGCAGAGGCGAGGCAGCAGAACGAGCAAAGCAGCAAAATGGGAAACTTGCGGTGGCAAGACAGCGACAGTGTAGCACAGCAGCAACACTTCACCGTGACCGGCTAGATGCAGCGGCGCCGGAGCAGTGGCCTCTCCACTACCAGCCTTTCTATGGACAGCACTTCACAGTACTACAGAAATGATTTTTCCAGACGAGACCCCTAGTACATTGTAGGCGGGCTATCAGTGCCAGCACCTGCAAAAGCTAGTCCCACGAGGGCCGATTGATGGACCGCTTGCGATAATGCATTATCGCATGCGGTTGCTTAAAGCGGCCGCATGCGATGATGGCCCACATATCACCAGCTACCCCGAGCTACATCCATTTGAACCCAAAGTTTCTGTCTTCTAAATCAAGCAACAAATGGGGAGGAGGTTTTCAACTTGAAATCCTTGCTTGAATTTGATATAGAAGGTAACATACTTGCTCTCCTCCTACATTTGCCTCCATTTCTTTCAAATTTCATTGGTGCAATGCAGAGAAATTCACATTTTTTATAAGAGGACTTTGTTGAGCTTTTCCCCCCTAAATTTAGCTCTAATAGAATGTTTTGATGGGCAAAATTTTATTGTAATCACTACTACCTACTACTTCAATGTAATCTTGCATTAATTTTGAGAAGATACATGTATTTTCAATTGTTTTCAAAATAACTGTGCTCTATTTTTATTCTTGTTGTGATTTTTTACAAATGGACCAGTCATCGATGTACGAGATTCGAAGAACTCATCCGACGTTTATGAAGGAAGCATCCAAATTTGTTGCCCAGGCTAAACCACATGCTTTGATGGAGAATATGAGAAAAAAATTTGTACGTGCTTTGATTGCAAGAACCAGAAATTGTTAATAGATACGAGTGAAATATTGGGGCACATAGTGGAGTGAGGATTCATGGACAATTACAACGTATGGACCTATCACGGGGAACGCGTTGCTCCTGAAGATGATGGTGAACAGTTCAATTTTCAGAAGGATGAAGTAGAGAATTTTACAATCAAGGACATGGCTCGTTGAAAGGATGTAAGAAGACGGTTCCATCGGTAGTAATGATTTGGAGGCTGATTTTGATCTGGAGGATATGCTGCGACACGCTGAACCAGACATGCAAAAGGGTACAACACGAGGGTTAGAGAATTGGGAGACATTAGAGAAGTCAGTGAGGTATCTTCTTTACGATGAATCCAAGGAATGTGATAAGGAATTTATAGTGTTGCGTTTGGTGCTTCAGCTTCTTGTATTAAAGGCTAAGCACGGATGGTTCGATAGTAGCTCAATGATTTGATGGGTCTCTTGAGAGTTTTGCTTCATAAGTCTAACTTGCTGCCATCCAACACATATCAAGCGAAGACTTTGAAATGTCCATTATCTCTAGTTGTTCAAAAGATCCATGCATGTGTAAATCACTATATATTGTACCACAAGGAATACGCTGACTTGGACACATGCCCAACCTATGGAATGAGTCGGTACAAATCAGGTAACGGGGCCTCTGATAGTGGGGTTGTCTACCCAGATTCATCGGTGGATAGAAAGAAAAAGATTCCGGCCATGGTGATGTGGTACCTACCAGTGAAAGATAACATGAAGCATCTGTTCTCAAATCCTAACAACGCCGAATGGATGAGATGGCATCAAGACGACCGAAAGACAGATGGTATGATTTGACACCACGTCGATGCTCGGTAGTGGAAGACCTTTGATTCAATACATCCAAAATTTTCTAAGGACCCGAGAAATATAAGGTTTGCATTGAGCACGGACGGCATGAAGCCATTTGGTAACCTAAGACCTAGCCAGTTCTGCTCACCATGTACAACCTTCCCACATGGATTTGTTAGAAATGAAAGTATATTCTTATGACTATCCTTATATAAGGCCCAAAACAACCTAGCATCGACATGGATGTCTTTCTTGAACCATTCATGGAGGATATGGAAGATCTATGGAAAGAAGGGCTATGACTATGGGATGAGTACCTGTCACGCCTGATTTTCTTTTGGGATTAAAAATAATTAAATAATGCATTTCTAGGAATTATATTCAAAGTTAAAGTAATTTAACAAGTGAAATTAATGTTGGAAATAAAATTTCCTTTAAAAATTATGGCTGGGAATATTTTTGTAATGTTCTCCATGCCCTAAAATACTCTATGGAATTTCCAGTGAATTTTTGAAGCTCAATAAGTAATTTTAAAAGCACAAAGTTCATTTAATCAATTCCATTAAATGAAAAAACCATTTAAAATCCCTCTCTTTGCTCGTGGGCCATTCCCGACCCACTCCTCATGCACACGCGGTCGTCCGTGGCCTAGCCCACGACACCGCCCTCCTCTCTCCTTCCTCCTTGGCCTAGCTTGCCGCTAGGCCCAGCTCGCCTCCTCTCCCTTGCGCAAGTACGCTTTGCCTCCCTCTCTCTCTACCCTCGCCGATAGGTGGAACCGTGGGGCCCACCTATCATCGTCGTCTCCTACCTCTGGTCAGGATAACCGGTAGCCACCCCCATGTCCCACCGAGCCCGCCCACTACGACGTGCACCCCTGCGCCCATGTGCATCGAATTGGGTCCACACCACCTCCTCCACTCTCTTCCCCATTTTCCCAAATTTTTGACGCCAGATCGAGATCACCCGCCACCATGTCGCCTCCCACCTGCGCCCACGTTGTCAGCCTATGACGCCTCAAACGGCCATGATCCAACCACCCCAGTCCTATAAAATCCCCTCTCGGGCTCCCCTTTCTCGCTTTCCCCTCTCGCTCAAGGTCATCGTGCTTTCTCTCGCCCTCTCCACCTCGCTCCTAAGCGCCGTCGCTTGCCGGCGCTTTTCGGCCGCACGCCGCCATCACTAGAGCCACCGCCAGACCGTGCAACCACCACCACTAGCCTTGCAGCCGTGAGAGCAACCCTGGCCACCGCTTTGCCCTCTCAAACCACTGTTGAGATATCACCTCCACCGTAAATCTAAGCTTCCATCTTATCTACCTTCTCTGACCGACGATAGCCATCGGTCGAAGCCATCCCAAGCATCGCCACCACCTACATCAGCTTCGAAAGCTCGCTAGCTACCCCGGCCGCTATTTCTCCATCACCAAGCACTACCGGAGCTCTCCTCTCCTCATCGAGGTGAGCTCCGTCGCCTTTCATCTTCTTCGGCCAGTGTTTCCTTTAACCCCTCCTCCTCGATCCTTAGGTATAAGAGGTGCTCATCCTTCCCTCCGCCAATGCCGCCTGTCACTAGAACTCCCTGACAGCCATCGCCCACATCGGCCGTCGTCCCTTTCCCACCGTTGTGTCGCTCGGTGAGCTCGCCCTCTCCCTCTTCATCTTATCCGCCGCTTGTCGTTGCGCTGGATGGTCGCCACCAGCAACCATCAGGCCGCGTGCCGTCGCTCTCCGGCCTGCTGGCCGACGAGCCCACCCTCGCTCGCCCTGGGTGAATCCGGGCCGTTCGTGTGGCTGCCTTCATGTTGTCCCACGTCAGCGCCACCTTGGTGCCACCTCCCTAGTCGGTCCATGGTGGCCACCACGTGGTGCACCCGTGGACCCTGTCCACCGTGCGTTGCCCTCTTTTATCACCAATGGGTGGGACCCACGTGTCGGCGCTGGTCTCCTTCTTGACATCAATATCACCCTTTTCCTTTGAGAAAATAAAAATTAATTGTGAAATAAATCGAGTTTAATTATAAAAATTCATTTAAATGGCTTAAAACTCCTAAAATTCATAACTAATTCATATGAACTCCAAGTTGATCCATTCAACTTGCAAAATTCATCTAAAATTGAGATCTACATGTACTATTTATTAGGTTTTTATTAGGGTCTTTCCTCATTTTGAGTGCCAGCACGTAGATTTCGTCGTTTCGAAAGTTCGCGTCCACAAGGAAAAGTGTTCGGAAGATTGTTTGAAGAAGGAAGGCAAGTCACACATTCCCTTGAGCATGTTGAACCTAATTTATAAAATGTTTTATCATTTGCAAACAAATTGCATGTTTTGCTAATTACATGGGAACAGGGATTTCCTATCTCTTTGCTTGTGCTATGTTTACTTGTATCCATTCCTTTGTCGAACATGTGTGATAATTTGACTAGCTTGTGTCACTTAAGTTGACCTTGCTAGAATTGTGATATGCTTAGCCAGGCTTAATTACCACTAGCTCAATTAATGGGATAATTACACTATCTACATTTAGCATTTTGATGACCTATGAGCTCGAGACACTTGGCCGTGCTTTATTGGTCATAATTATTCAACTAAAATATGACTTAATGGTGGGCTGTGCGTGCATTGTTTTGATAGATGCGCTCATGGCATTTAAGGACTGGTTCACATGAAACCCTAGAAGAATTACCGTGGGTACCACAAGCCAGTGAGGGCAACGGCTGGGCTTGTAGTATAGCTCCACCCTTTCCTAGGAACCAAGGTTAGGGTGGGCGTGATGTAGTTGGGTTGGGTTGGCCCTAGTTTTAAGGGTTGATCAGCTACCGGATTCACCGTGGTGCACGGGGGGATTGCCTACCTTGGTTTTAGGGGTAGGGGCGAAACCTTAGCGTGGTGTGGATGATTAGGGAAGGGTTATGTGAAGGGTCCTGTCACAGTTCCTTTTCAGTATGTCATGGTGGCATGTCAGCACATGAAAACGTGTTGTGGGGTTGTGTCTTGTGGGTATAGATGTACACCTCTGATCAAAGTACAACTATTTGAATAGCCATGTCTATGGTTATGGGCGATCTACCAGCTTCACTGTGATTAGTCCCACATTATTAATTAACTTGACTTAATGAACTGGTGCAGTTCAGGTGGTTTGGTTGGGCCTGTACAACATGGTGTAGCATTGTTCAGTGGATACTTAATGTTGCCTTAATTAATTGTCGAAACTGGAATTTGGCAATAATAAAAGAGGGTAGCGCGCGAGACCTAAAAGTGGATGGATGCAGAAGACAAGGATTTAGACAGGTTCATGCCCTCTTAATGAGATGTAATACCTTACTCCTATGTGGGTATTGTATCCGTCGGGTGTGTATTGATCTGACGATTGAATTGTGAATATCTCTGTGTTCATCTTTGTGATCCTGCCCCTAGAGGGCTCCCTGACCACCTTATATAGGTTGCGGGGCAGGGTTACAAGGAGGAAAACCTAGCTATATACGGCATCAGTTTCCTAATCTATTACATGGTAGTACTCAATCAGGACTCTAGGCCATGCCATAGAACACAAGGAAATATTATGACTGAGTCCTACTCTATTACATAATATATGGATCCGACCCACCTCCTATCTCTAGTCGAATATGGAAGCCGTGTGGGTACCCGGTACCCATATTCTCCACAGTAGCCCCTGAGACCTTCGCAATCGATGAGATAACTTCACCGTGAACCAAATAAATCCAAAGCCAAGTACTTCAATCACCTCTACCATAGTCTCCTGAGTGCTTTTACCAAATCAAAAGGCTGTGAAGGGCTGAGAATCAAATAAAAAAATATACCTAGGTGCATCGACTATATGCACCTAATTAGGTGTAGCCCCCGACTATGTGTTTAGTTGAACAAACTAAACATATAGTCAAGAACTGTAATGTCACGCCCGGAAAATAGAACACTATATTCCTGTCACGCCCAGAAATTCGCTAACCCGAATTCCAAGTAGAATGTGTATTAAAATCCCTGTCCAGGACCAGCCAGGGTACACAAACAACAAAGTTGCCATACAGATCCACATCTTACAAACACCATAAAAATCTCTTACATAAATGCAGCGGAAAACGAAAACAAGCTATACTAATAAAATAGACACTCGCAACATAGCAACTCCAATCCACAGGCATCCTCGACGGTAGCCACAAGCCCGTGTTCTACAATACTCAGGTTTAGGTGTTCAAATTCCCATTGCAATCTGCCACATATTTCCTCAGTAAAAGTAGCGTTGCAATAGCTTTTCCTGCTCAAAGCATCAGCCACCACGTTGGCCTTGCCAGGGTGATAATGTATTCCCAAGTCATAATCCTTGATTAGCTCCAACCATCGGCGTTGTCGGAGGTTCAGATCGGGCTGAGTGAAAATATACTTCAAACTCTTGTGGTCCGTATAGACCTCACAACGATTACCAATGAGGTAGTGTCGCCAGATCTTCAAAGCATGAACCACTGCTGCTAATTCCAAGTCATGAGTGGGGTAATTGTTCTCATGTGGGCGTAGTTGACGTGAAGCGTATGCGACTACTCTGCCTTCCTGCATCAACACACATCCCAACCCTTGGCAGGACGCATCACAAAACACTTGAAAATCTTTTGTCTGATCCGGCAAAATTAATACTGGTGCGGACACCAATTTCTTCTTAAGCTCTTCAAAACTTTGGTCGCATTCTGTTGACCACTTGAATTTCTCATCCTTTTTCAGCAACTGTGTCATTGGCTTGGCAATTTTGGAGAAGTTCTCAATGAACCGATGGTAGTAACCCGCGAGTCCCAGAAAACTCCTGACCTGTGAAACCGTGCGCGGAGGCTTCCACTTGGTAACCGACTCCACATTTGACAGGTCCACCGCCACTCCTTGAGCAGTGATGATGTGGCCTAGGAATTGTACTTCTTTGAGCCAAAAGTCGCACTTGCTAAACTTGGCGTACAATTGGTGCTCCTTTAACTTCTCGAGTACCAAACGGAGGTGTTGTTCGTGTTCTTCCTTGGACTTGGAGTAAACGAGTATATCGTCGATGAAAACCACGACGAACTTATCCAGAAATTCCATGAACACCTTGTTCATCAAGTTCATGAAAAAGGCCGGTGCATTGGTAAATCCAAAAGACATGACCGTACACTCAAACAACCCATACTGAGTGATGAATGTCGTCTTCAGAATGTCCTCCTCTTTGATCCTCAACTGGTGATATCCTGATCGCAGGTCTATCTTGGAGAACCATGTTGCTCCTTTTAATTGATCAAACAAATCATCGATCCGAGGTAGCGGATACTTGTTCTTGATGGTCACATCATTGAGGGCGCGGTAGTCGACGCACATCCTCTTGGTCTTATCTTTCTTCCCCACGAAGATCACTGGAGCACCCGAAGGTGACGTACTCAGGCGAATGTATCCTTTCTGCAACTGCTCATCAACTTGCTTCTTGACTTCCGTCAGTTCGTTGGCTCCCATCCTGTAGGGTCTCTTGTGTATCGGGGCAGTTCCCGGTACTAAGTCAATCCAAAATTCAATCTCTCTCTTTGGTGGCATTGTGGTTAAGTCATCTGGAAAGACTTCAGGGTACTCTCTAATGATAGGAATATCCTCCAACTTCTTAAGGTCTCTCCCTTCTTCTGCGGTCTGTTCCATCCCATCGACTTGGTTTAAGCACACTCTCTGCTTTTGGGATGTCGACGACTGGAACGTCACCACTTCTCTTTTCTCATTGACCAGAGTGATAGCGCGACTAGCGCAATCGATAACTCCCTTGTGCCTTGTTGACCAATCCATCCCAAGAATGACATCTAGGTCCTTGGATTCAAGAAGGATAAGGTTGGCTAGAAATCTAGAACCCTGGATTTCTATTACCACGGAGGGGTAGTAGTCAGCTGTGGTCATATCATTCCCAGGAATATGAACCCACATAGGCGTTCTAAGTTCCACTACTGACAACCCATGTGTTCCTGCAAAACGCTTTGACAAAAAGGAATGCGTAGCACCAGAATCAAAAAGTGTGATGGCTGGAATTGAATTGACAAGAAACGTACCCAGTACCACTTCTGGTGCAGCCTGTGCCTCCTCGGCCGACGCATGGTTGATGCGGGCATGAACAAACTTAGGTGCTTTGGGCACTTGTCGGTGAAGTATCTGGGCTCGTTGCAGTTGAAGCAGACCAACGATTTTCCGCCGGACTCCTTCTTGGCTTGAGTCGATGGAGCTAGCTGAGCTGAGGCCATTGGTGGGCGGGAACCAGGTTGCGGTTGAACTGTCCCCCGTTGTTGCTGCGGCTGCCAACATTGTTGTTGTTGAAGTTGCCGGGCTGGTAAGGTCGATGCTAGCGAACAATCATGGTGGAAGGTCCACCCTGCTGTCCGGCGACGAATGGGGCTTCTGTTGATTCCCCTGATGCGCCCTGAATTGGACTGCCTTCCTCTTTCGATCCATCTTGTTACGTTGATCCTCTTGTCGGATCGCCTTGTCAACTAGCTTCTCGAAATCAGCATAATCTCCTGAGATTAACTGGTTGGCCAACTCATCATCCAAGCCGGAAAGAAACTTTTCTTGCCTTTTCGCATCAGTGCGAACGTCCTCGGGGGCGTAACGTGCGAGACGGTTGAACTCATGGAGGTACTCCATCACTGTCCGGTTACCTTGGTGGAGTGCTCTAAACTCCTTCTTCTTCTGGGCCACTATGCCGTCAGGAATTTGGTCTTTTCTGAAACTGCGGCAGAATTCCGCGCAAGTGACCTCCGTTCCGGGTGGACGGGTGACCAGATAGTTATCCCACCAAGCTGAAGCGGGACCCTGTAATTGATGAGTGGCGAAGGCGACCTTCTCTTGATCATTGCACTGGAGTAGATTACGCTTCTTCTCAATGGCATGGAGCCAATCATTCGCCTCCATGGGATTAGTGGTACTTGAGAAAACTGGCGGCCGGACACGAAGAAACTCTGGCAACTTGGATTGGGGTGGTGGTTGGTTCTGTTGGGCCTGCTGCTGTTGTTGAGCCTGTTGCATCTGTTGCAACATCTGCTGTTGCATTTGTTGATGCTGCTGCTGCATTTGTTGCATCATTGCTGTCATCATCTGTGTCTGACTGGCTAATACTTAAGCAAGAGTGGGATTCTCAGGTGGTGGGGGAGGAACTTCGCTATTTGCTCCATTGGCTTGTGATCCCGCCGATGGATCCGCATGACCGTTGGTGTTACCACTCGTCCTTGTGTTGACCATCTGGAGGAGAAGAACTAGCAGAAAGAGATGGGAAAGGAAAAAAACAGACTGCTCAAAAACTAGGCTTTAATATATATATTAATTAAATTGTAATTGTTCTGATCTAATTTAAAAACACTTCAAACCGCAAGCAAAATCCTTAATAAGATAGCCATACCATAGGCACATGGTATCGACCATCGGCTAAACCCGAAGCAACAAACATAGCACACAGAATCTAACAAGAAATCAAACTAGGAAAACGGAAAAACTAAGGGTAACGACGGTGCGTAGGGGGAAAACCTGCCATGTACAGAGGCCAAGGGATGGGAATCAATGCATGCTCAAATCCAACTTTTAAAAACAATTTTAAAGAACTCGAGTAACAAAAGAAAATTTTTTTGGTGCAAGGAACATTTTAAAAAAGTCAAATAAACTCTATTGTCCCAAAAATTTTTTTTAAACTCCAGACAAACTAAACGGCCCTACTTTTTTTTCCAAAAATCCCAAAAGACAAAGATCCTGAATTTTTCCCAAAACAATTTCAAGTTAAGGGCAAATGCATATGAAAAAAAGTTTTAGAGGGCTCTTAGGGTTTCCAGTTGGCTTGTCCTACGGTCAAGGTCGACTCTGATACCAACTTGTCATGCCCAGAAATTCGCTAACTCGAATTGCAAGCAGAATATGTATTAAAATCCCTGTCCAGGACCAGCCAGGGTACACAAACGACAAAGGGCGGCGCACCACGTGGCTGGTCCTGGACAGGGATTTTAAAACACATTCTGCTTGGAATTCGGGTTAGCGAATTTCTGGGCGTGACACGTTTGTGAGTGCATAATTCCTTGTCCCAGGAGGCAAGGTACACATTACAGAGTTGGTAAAAATCAGAGTAAACAAGCGGAAGTGAAGATAGAGTACTTTGTTACATGGGCGACCAAAGACCCAACACTGAAAGATAAACAAATAAAAGGCGGCAGCTACGATGGACCACCACAGGCACTTCGACGGCAGGCACGAGCTAGACACCAATGTCTTCAACTCCAAAGTACAACTCTGTTGGAAGGGGGAAAATGGGGAGCAAGGCTGAGTACAACCACCGTACTCAGCATGCCATGACGGGAAAATGCAAATATAATGCTAGGGAGTACAAAGAATTCATATATAAAGATATTGTGGGCACCCGGAAATTATACCGTCCAATGCATTTTGTGACCACCACATACTTTTGGATGTGTGGGATCCATACACGCATAAATAGCCACTCATACCTCAATGTGCCCATGATCACAAAATATACAACATTTGGTATAAAATCCATAATGCCGAATAATGAGCAAAGGAGATATTGCTGGAACTCCGCATGCCAGTCAACTTCAGCCTGAGACATGCCCGTCAAACCACACGAAGGCGGCAACCAGATGTGTTACACATCTCAGGAGACTTGACTCAAATTGCGAGAGCTCTACAACATCTCAATTGCTCAAAATTCATACTCGTGCTTACCTAGTCCCCAGGAAAAGCGACTAGCCTTGCACTTTCATCGTAAGCAATTGATATACGTCACAAATGCATAAAGATGGATAAAAGACAGCAAGCTACTTATATCACAATGAGATTCATCAACCCATCTTACAACACAAACTATAGCAGCGGAAGTTTCATTAATTCACATAAACAAAAGTAAGGCCCGTGATTTACCATCCCACAAGGGCAACCAACCGGGGCAAGAGTCAAGCTAAAAAGACTACTCACCACCCTCACCGCCCTCGGTAGGGTAGTAAGAACAATCAAGTTCACCGGCATCTTCGTCTGAAAGTTGCAGACATCGGGTTAAGTACGGAATGTACTCGCAAGACTTACTCTTTAATATATATATATATATAGAACAAAGGAGTATGCAAGCTTCTACCTTAGAAGATGGCTTAACGGTTCAAGTATTGCATGAAAGCCAATTTAATTGAGCAAAGTAACAAGTTGAAATCAAGAAGTTTCTAACTTAACATAATCTGAAAATGAATCATAATTAAGCACAACCGGTGCTCTCAATACCATCCATATATAAGCACAACCCGTGCTCTCATCACCATCCATGGACTTCCAATGTTCAAGTATGGTTTGCAAATATAACCATTCCATATCCAAGCCTAACCATCCTATTTAACCCAGTTTGATGCTAACATAGACTGACTAACACATTAAGCGGTCGTCCTGTAACCGTGGACACGGCTATTCGAATAGTTTTACTCTGATCAGAGGGATACATCTTTACCCACACGAAATGAACAAGAATCAAATGCTTTCACACGCACACAGGTGTGACTCACAAGTGACACAAGCTCATAACATGCCCTTTCCTAGTCACACCCCAACCACCTAAACCACGCCTGGGGACCCGATGACTTAGCCACGTGCGTGCGTGATGTGGATAAGGCGGGCTCACCATCGTGGGAGACACCCCCTGCGAAAACACGGCACACCTGGGTTCTCCAAAGGAACACCATCCTCACGATTGACCAGCGTAGCGTAGATGATCAAAGTGCAACGTAGTACTAAGTCAAGCCGTCCTATACCGGCGTGTGGTAGTACGTAAGGTGCTTGAATAGATGTCAACATGTTCGGTCCTTAACAACCCAGACGAGGCTACTTGCATCAGGGAAAACCACAATCCCTTCATCGCCCTATCACTCATCCAAGTTAAACATATTTTCCATATGAACCATTTAGTGTAAGTAGTCAAATTTTATGCCCATAAATCGCAAATAGTGAATAAGTTCAATCGATAGCTCCATCCATCGATTTTGAACACTACTGGATCTAAGCATGGCTAAGCATCAGTAAAATAATAAAACATTCCCAAGTATTTCTATCCCGAGGTTACAAGGATAAATGGCAACAACGAAACAAGGAAGGATATGCAGCAATTAGGTATAACCAAATCTAACCATTACCGATAAGTTTGTAATAAAACAACACATGCATATATATCGTTTTGCAATCAAATCATTTTAGCAAAATAGGCATTCTATATGCTTAGATGCTTGCCTGTCTGCTGTGAGAAATCACAATCAAACTTAGGTTCTGGCTCCACGTACCTGTTGATGCAAAAAAACACACACTGGCCTGGGAGATCTGCTTAACTCCAGTGCAGGTCCAAAGATTTCTTTTGGGTTCTAGGCGTGCCAATTGGTTTGATCCTGCAACCAATAAGAAACAAAGAAAGAAAACGTAGTTAAATCCACCAATGATAGCCGATCGGCTGGCTTACCGATGACATATCATTGAGCATTGAGCCGATGCAAGATGCATTAAATCGGCTATAACAGACAAAGCAAGATAAAGCTAAACCTACTCAATCGGCTGTGGATATCAACAAAATATAATCTAAGTCTCAAAATATATTTAAACCAAGTGATTGGGATAGATCGGACAGGGCGCCGAGACAGTATGAATCACTTATGTCTAAATATATTATAAAGCGTAGATTATACATGTTCATAGCATAGCCGATTAGGCAAATCTAACATGTATCGGCTAGTACTCCGATACTACTTTATACAGAGATATTATCATGAACAAAATATATTAAACAACTCGTCAAACTAATGTTAAGATGATCCTAACCAGATTTGACAACAAGCTCAATATATTTTACTAAGTTAATATCTCGATATAAAGGGCATATTTAATATATCAAGATAACAAGATGATTATACCAGGTAAGATCGGCTGAAACCCCGACGCTATCTCTATTAGCAATCATAGACAGGCTAGAAACTGTGGTTCTAAACATGATTTAGTAGGTCAAACCTAACTGATGCAGCACCAAACATGTAAAGAAACGCAACGTCTAGATGATCAAGTCGATGAAAACCTTTTCGAGATGGTAGATATATTATATAATCTAGATCAACAACGATATATAACCCTATCGGTTGCTTTTCTGTGAAACAGACATCAGCCGATCTAAGTTATATATTGATATCAATTCAAATTATACAATATATATGATAACTCGACGATTCACACAAACTGGATCAGAGTATCATAAAGATGGAAGCACTAATCCCGAGAGCGCAAGCCGCCATAACAAGTTTTACCTCTTGTCGGAGATCGAAGCCGATGCAGCCCAACTCGAAAGCAAGAACTCGTCGAAAAACAGTGAAAGAGTAAAGGTGGCGATGCGCCGAAGTAGTTGTATTGATTCGTTGTCCTCTTTTACACAAGCCTAGGATCAATTTATACCCAGAACTACACACTATGTCCTTGTCGGACATGACTCTTATCCCTATTACAACTCATATTAAAGATAATTCCCTAATACAAACTCTAACCGACAATATCTATTAGGAAACTAACATTATATCCTAATTAATAGATACAATTCCCTGCTTAGGACTCAATCCGTACGTGGGAATCCTTATGAAGCTCACCAACCGAACCCGACAAAGACTTTGTTATCCTCCTGTCGGAATCGGCTACATCGGCTATCCTCGTCCGACTCTGTCTCAGCCGATGGTCACGATAGCCGACTCGGTCACCAGCCGATATACACCGTAGCCGATTCGGTCACCAACCGATTCTTGCTCTGTTTTGGTAACCGCCAGCTTCCTCCAAATCCGCTTCGGTTCTATCTTCAAATCCAATACTTGATTTACCAAATTTGGTCGTTAACACATGCCCCCCAAGTCCGCGATATTTGGAATGTTGCGGATTTGCTCGAATCTTCTCCGAATCGATCTAGGGTTCTGTTTCCATTTCAACCGTTATCACACACCTTCTTTAAATAGCAACCACCACTTGGAGGTTTTCACGCCATTACTCCCGTTTTCACCGCCTCAACTGTAATCGCCTCCAACTCTTGCAATAGCCTCATCGGATCCTCCGGTGACCACATAGGCGATTCTCTCGTCAGCAACAACTCATCTTCGACGATGTCATCTTCCGCAGCTCCTTCAAGTGCTCCGGTCATCGAGTTCCCCGAGGTAACCCCATCAGCCGAATCCCATCTCTACTCATAGATTTAGTTTTCCTTCGCAATTTATTTCTTCTCCCCTTCCTTTCCTGTAGCATCTCTCCCACCAAGTTGCAATCCCAAGCCTGGTTCATCCCAATCGGTACTTCTTGGGTCCAATCGGCAACAAAGACCCCATAGAAATCATCAATGCCGAGACAAACAGGATCCCCTTTAAGTTAACCAACCCTAATTTGAACCATTGGAGCAACACCTTTAAATCCTGGCCATCGGCTGTCAAGACTTGGTCTGAATGGTATAAGAGGATGTCAGCTAGCAAACAAACTCATTGGGAAGAAATCGGCATCGCTCAATGCTTAGCCCTAACCATAGCTGATTTAGCCAAAAATGAACCCATGCTATCGGCTGCCAGCTATTTTTGGTCCAACACCTTGAATGCCTTCCTCTTCAACCAAGGGCCAATGACCCCAACTCTTCTGGACATCACCATGATAACCGGGTTAGACATCACCTCATCGGCTAATCCTATCAGCTTGAACAACAAAAACCAATTTACTTTCAAAACCAGAAGCATTGGAGGCTGGAGTGGATTCATCTCTCTGAATATGGGATCTGGCCATGTCACTCCTAAAGAACACGCCGCCTTTCTCTTGATGTGGCTGGAAAAGTTTCTGTTTTGTGGTTCAAGCTGCGGTCCAACCACCAATTGGCAACATATAGCCGAAGCCCTAGTCAACAAAAAGCAATTCCCACTAGGCAAATACCTCCTGGGTTATTTATATCAGATGTTGAGCAATGCATCGGCTAAGCTTGCTACTAATTCAGTAATCGGCACAGGTGGACCTTGGTGGCTACTGCAGTTATGGCTTAATCTGCATACAATCAAAATTGCCAAGAGACCAGCCTTGCCCGAAGCTGATTTTCCTTTGGTTGAGCCGGCCAAAGATGACGACGGAGATGAAGTCACAACCAGAAGATGTATGTCGTTTGGAGAGGCAGCATCTTCATATCCCGGATCAGAATTATCAGCTGAACTCTTCGTTGATTGGTTCGGCAACTTTTATGATGGATTTCCAAAAGATTCTAGAAATTGGTTTGCATATGAATTCTCTGCAGATTTTGAATTGCCAGCTGATTTCAGATTTGATGAAATAAACTCTGAAAAATTTGAGAAATCCAGAGAAGTGTTTACAACAGCTATCACCCCCTGTATACTTCCTGTTGGCATCCATCAAGGCAGGAACCTCCAGATATCTTATGAATTCTACCACCCTATGAGCGCTGCCAGACAATTGGGAATGGGACAGATGCCAATTGGCTTGTTCTTCTCAGGAAAAATCCAAGCCAGAGGAGAAATCTCATCGGCTCTGATGATGGATAGGCTATTGAGCAAAGAAGGACCTCCCCTTGGATGTTTGGAAAACATTGAGTTGGCTATGCTAAGGAGCTCCACTTTTGATCAATGGTGGATTGAATGGAAGAAACATCTTTTTCACCAATCGGCTTCCATGTATCTGACTGACATCATTCCAGACATGGTTCCACAGGTAAACATACTTCTTTTATTGATAGCCGATTTCCTTTAGAAAATAGCTTAACTCCTTTTCTTCTTGTATTCGCAGACCACAGAGTCTTCTCCTCCTCATGTCAGCAACAACGGAGCCATTATTCATTATGCTGCCGGAATCCTCCCCAATGGTGGTGGATTAGCCCCTTCAATCATCGGCTACAATGCTCCCAAAACATCTTCCCTACTCCAAGGGCAAACACGTGAGCCGATTCCCTCTGAAACTGGCAAGAGAAAAAGGATCAAGTCATCGGCTATCGCTCCACCGGCTACAAAGAAGAAAGCCACCAAAAAGCAGAAAAACTATGATCCAGATGAAGATATAGAAAAAGCCATCGATGAAGCAGCTGCCGAGCTGAGTGAGACAGTAGAAGAAACTCCAACAATCAGTATCCCTATTCCTCAGCAAACCCCACCAACGCCGATCCACAAGACATATCAACCTCGGGTACGTACTTTGTGCTCTTAGTCCTTTCATTACTTTCTTTGCCGATCTCAGCATTAACTCTTCTTTTGTAGAAAAAGAAATTGGCTGCCAAAAAGAACCCTGCACCACCTCCATCGGTAACACTTCCTTCAAAATTTGTTTAAACCTTATTTCATCAAGAATTAACTCATTTTATATTTCAGCCGATCTGCTCTCCAACTCCTATTCATCATGATTCAAGTGAACATGCTCCATCGGCTAGAGACAGTCACCATATTGAAGACCAGCCGATTCCTCCTATTCCTGTAAGTATTTGTATCAAAAATATAAATCGACCATTAATATTTGATTGATTAACAATCCTGTCTCTTTCAGGCCTTAGCCGACATGTTCTCTTTTGACATTAGGCAATTCATGGATGAAGAGGAAGAAACATCCAGCAAGGCTATTGCTCCAATAGCCGATGACTTAAAAGCTACCCTCAAGGATATTGCTCATCGGCTTGAAGGTTCCCTTGATGCTTTGGTTGTCAACTGTGGATCAATTAGAGCAAGATTTGAAGACATTCAAGATCAGATCCCAGACGATGCAGCCGAAACCATCTCTCCAGCAATTTTCCTTGAACAATATCGTCACAAGCTGGAAAAAGCAAGACAGAGGATAGCCGATAGGCGAGAGCGAAAAGATCTTGAGACAACCATCCATGCCAATCGGCAATCCATAAACGAGGAAAAAGCCAAACTTGATCAGATGATGTCTGGGCCAAGCTCTATCCAAAGCAATATAGATCGGCTAAAGAATAAGAAGATTGAACTACTGGCTGAATTAGAAGCCTGCAACGCTGAGTTATCACTAGAAGAACAGAAGCTTGCCGATTTACCAAGAGCCATTGAAGAACAAAAATCCAAGCTGAAGTCCTCGATCAGACAATTAGCCGATCTAAACAAATCGATGAAAGCCATCCCAGGAAGTGATGCAGCCGATGCCCAAGCCATAGAAGAAATAGAACAAATTAGACAAAGGGCCATATCGGCTATCCAAAAACTTGTAACATGAATCCGCCGATGATAATATAAACTCCATACTCGTATTTTTGCTTTGAAATTTGGAAATTTTGAAATTGTTTTGAAATTTTGAAATTGTTGGTATGTATATGCCCCCTAATTTTGTCATGGAGAACGAAACATCACAAAATTACAATCAGCTAAATAACCATGAAACAACCGATTATACTAAAAAGAATTGTGCTAAGGGCGATACAACTTATATCGGCCATCTAAAGACGATGTCAATACATCGGCTACCATGTATCGGCAATATACAGCCGAATCATGAATTAATCCAAACACTTGGGTAATACTGTTTCAAATATTTTCCATTAAGAGCTCTTCCAAATATTTCTCCATCAAGTCCTTGTAACATGTAGGCTCCTTTAGAGACAGATTTGTAAATCCGAAAAGGTCCTTCCCAATTTGGTGACCACTTGCCGAACTTATTATCACGAGTTCCAATCGGCAGAATCAATTTCCAAACCAATTCTCCCTCCTCAAAAGATTTCGGTACCACCTTCTTATTATAATGCCGTGCAACACGCTCCTTATCTTTTGTGATCTTTTGTAAAGCATACATTTTGGATTGAACCAAATCTTCTGACTCATCTACCATAAGATTATGATAGTCATCGGCTGTCAATGCATCTTGTAAATCAATCCTCCTTGAGCCGACGACATGCTCCCATGGCAAAACTGCTTCATGCCCATAGACTAACTTATACGGAGGAACTTGAATTGACCCATGACAAGCCATCCGATAAGACCATAACGCCTCAGCCAATCGGTTATGCCACTGCTTTGGAAAATCGGCAATCTTTCTCTTAATCAACTTAATTAAGCTTTTATTAGATGCTTCTGCCTGCCCATTAGCTTGCGCATAATATGGTGAAGAATTCAATAATCTGATTCCCATACTCCCCATAGATTGAACAAATTCATCTGACACAAAAATAGATCCTTGATCAGTTGTAATTGTTTGTGGAAGACCAAATCGGTATATAATATGCTCTTTAACGAACTGAATTGCATCCCCAGAATCAACTTTTTTCAATGGAACTGCTTCCACCCACTTTGTAAAATAATCGGTTGCCACCAATATATACTTATGTCCTTTACTCGATGGTGGATTGATCTGGCCGATCATATCAATTCCCCAACCTCGGAACGGCCATGGCTTGATTATTGGATTCATAGCCGATGCTGGTGCTCTCTGAATTGATCCAAATTGCTGGCAATCTCGACATCCCTTGTAATATCTAAAGCAATCCTCTAACATTGTCGGCCAAAAATACCCAACTCTTCGAAGCAACCACTTCATTTTATGGGCCGATTGATGAGTACCACAAATACCTTCATGAACTTCTCCCATCACAACTTTGGCTTGATCAGCACTTAGACATTTGAGCAACACCCCATCAATCGTCCGATAATACAATTCATCATCTAACAAGACATATCTCAAAGCCTTATACCTCAATTTCCTTGAAACCGATTGAGAAGGATTCTTCAAATAATGAAACACATCATACCTCCAATCATCGGCTGCAATTGTAACAATCCCCATCTCATCATCTGCCACCATCGGCTTGTATCCCGATGCTCCCTGAGCCAAAGCATTAACCTCTAAATTCTGCTCCCGAGGAACATATCTCAACATCACCAGCCGAAACCCATCTAGTAATGCCCGACACTTTTCATAATAAGCCATCAATACATCACTTTTGCATTCATATTCTTCGGCCAGTTGACTAATTACCAACAATGAATCACCCATGACTTCAATAGCATCGGCCTCAAACTCCTTCAAAAGTTGCAAACCTTTGAGAACTACCCCATACTCAGCTTGATTATTTGTAGCATATGGCTTGATGGTAAAAGCAAACTCAAAACTTGCCCCTCTTGGTGATATGATAACCAAACCGATGCCACAACCATGAGTACAAACTGATCCATCAAAAAATAACGTCCAAGGTGCAATATCTACTGAGCCGATCGAATCATCACGATGTTCTACGATAAAATCGGCTATAGCTTGCCCCTTAATAGCTTTAGGTGACTCATACTTGAGATCAAATTCTGTTAAGGCATAAATCCACTTTCCAACCCTTCCTTTCAACACTGGAGCCGATAGCATATATTTAACCACATCGGCCTTACAAATTATAGTACATTCATTGGATAACAAATAATGCCTCAACTTTGTACATGAAAAATACAAGCATAAGCATAACTTCTCCACCGAAGAATATCTGGTCTCTGCATCCAAAAGTTTTCTGCTTAAATAAAAGATTACCCTCTCTTTACCTTCAAACTCCTGGATTAAGATCGAACCGATTGACCTCTCATCGGCTGACAAGTATAACCTGAAAGGCACCCCTTTCTGTGGAGAAATTAAAACTGGAGGAGAACTTAAATATTTCTTAATATTATCCAAAGCCTTCTGTTGCTCTGCCCCCCATGTAAACTCCTGATCGGCTTTAAGTCTGAGTAAAGGTGTGAAAGGCTCTAATCTCCCAGACAAATTAGAAATAAATCTTCTGACAGAATTTATCTTGCCGATCAAAGATTGCAACTGTTTCTTGTCTTCTGGAGGTTGAATTTTCTGTATTGCACTAATACTCCTTTGTGGCACTTCAATACCTCTCTCATGCACAAGAAAACCTAAAAATTGCCCAGCCGATACACCAAAAGCACATTTAGTAGGATTCATCTTTAAGCCATATTTCCTTGTTCTCTCAAATACTTTTCTTAGATCGGCTATATGATCAATAATCTCCTTGGATTTCACTACCACATCATCAATATAAATCTCAACCAATAAACCGATCAGATCATGAAAGATATAATTCATGGCTCTTTGATATGTAGCTCCAGCACTTTTCAATCCAAAAGTCATGACAACCCACTCATACAAACCGATTGCACCAGGACACCTAAAAGCAGTCTTGTGAATGTCTTCTTCTGCCATCAAAATCTGATTATATCTAGCATTACCATCCATAAAACTTATAATTTTATGTCCTGAAGCAGCATCTACCAATTGATCAACAATCGGCATGGGGTATTCATCCTTAGGGGTAGCCTTATTTAAATCTCTGAAATCGATGCAGACCCTAAGCTTGCCATTTTTCTTAATCACCGGAACTATATTAGAAACCCACTCAGCATATCGGCATGGACGAATAAAACCAGCATCATATAAACGAGTAATTTCAGCTTTAATCGCATCATACATATCGGCTTTACATCGTCTAGGTGGTTGTTTATATGGCCGATATCCCGGCTTGATAGGAAGCCGATGTTCAACAATCGATTGGCTAAGTCCTGGCTTCTCAGAATACTCCCAAGCAAAGCAATCGCTGTATTCTTTCAAAAGCTTTAATAATGTAAGTTTGAATTCAGATGATAGATTCTTACTGATGAATGTCGGCCTAAGCTTATCTCCTGACTGTCAACTTCTTCTAAATCATCGGCCGACATGAAACCCTGACCAAGCTTACCATCAAGATCATCTACAGCATCTTTAGTATAGAAATCGGAACCCTCCACAACACCCTCAAAGTAACAGCTGGGGTTCTCCATCTCCAATTGGCTATATACCACAATCAGACACTCTTAGATAATCTCCTTGCCAGATTTTTCCTGATAAGCAATCAATTCCATCCATCTCCCAAATAGATAAATCGGCATTAGCAACGTGTACTGACCTGTCGGCTGGAACAACCTCTATCTTGTCACCTTGCCATTGGATTAAGCTTTGATGCATGGTTGAAGGAATACAACAATTAGCATGAATCCAATCCCTTCCAAGCAGTAAGCTATATGAACCTTTCCCATCAATGACAAAAAATGTAGTAGGAACCGTCTTGCTGCCGATTGTCAATTCTACATTAAGAACTCCCTTGGCCTCTGAAGGATTGCCACCAAAATCTTTAAGAACCATATTAGTCTTGATGAGGTCCTCTAAACTCCTTCCCAATTTCTTAAATGTCGCATATGGCATTAGATTCACTGCAGCCCCACCATCAACTAACATTTTGGATATCGGCTTACCATTAACAAATCCTTTGACATACAATGGCTTGAGGTGCCGATTCTCTGTTCCCTCGGGTTTCTCAAAAACAGCCTGTTCTGGTGACAATATCAATCTGGCACAAGATTCTTCCATGATATCCGCATTGTCTTGATTAGCCCCAAATTCTGCGGGTAGCACAAATACCATGTTGACCGATGAAGAAGCAATGGCCTTTCCTTTAATTACCCTTCTCATTTCATCGGTTCCACTCTCATCGGCTGGTATTATTTTACTCTTAACACGCCATTCCTGTTTTGTTTTTGTTCTCTTCAGCCGATGATCGATTTCTTGTTCAACTTCATGAAATTGTTCCCTGCTCCTCATCCTCTGAACCCTTCTCTTCTGACTTTTAGAAAAAATCCCAGAAGGACACCATTGAGCTCTTGAAGTATCTTCAGCATCCTCCTCCTGGAAATAATCTTGATGAATTGGGCCCAACCTCTGATGAACAGGCAACTTCCTTTGCATCAGCCGATCCTCTTTAGAACGAAATCGGCTAAAACTCCCATTATAGTTTCCATCGGCATTAGCACAACCTGGGTAGTCTTCTATCGATGGTAATCTCATGCCTTTATTCCAACAAAATATGAAAAATTCGCAGTTCCAATGTAGATCAAAGCTATCATCATCCTCATAATATTGTCTTTCTTGCCGATCATATCTCTTTTGATATTTATTGATCATACTCGTAGAGTCAAACTTATTGAGCCGATTGTCCTTTCTGTCGGCTGTCCTCCCACTTGTATGGACCATGTTGATAGGAAAAGGATTACCATCAATCTTCATCGGCTTCTTGGAGTCATCAAATTTTATCCTGCCTTGCTCAATGGCCACCTGGATCTGCTGCCGAAATACTTTACATTCATTAGTACTATGAGACCCTGTATTGTGCCACTTGCAGTATTTCCTCCTCCCTAATTCCTCAGCTGATGGAATCACATGACCAGCAGGCAACTGAATTTGTTTCTCCCGAAGCAAAAGATCAAAAATTTTATCAGCCTTATTGACATCAAAATCATACTTCTCCTCTTTTCCAGAGCTCTTAACCCATTGGCATGGAATCACCTTCTTGTTCCTTGCCCATTCAGCTGCTGCTACTTCGGGAATATCCTCTTCCTCAGAATCAGAAACATAAGAATTAATGAAGTTCACCTTTTTGAATGCTCTATTGGCCTCTTGAAATCTTTGTTCGTGTGCTGTTATCTTCTGGGCCAAATGAGCTAAACTATCAAAGTCTTGAGCCGAAAACCTCTCTTTGATTGGTGTTAACAAACCTTGGAAGGCTAAATCAGATAACTGAGAATCTGTCAACGCCAAGCTGTAACATCTGTTTCTGATTTCCCTAAACCTCTGAATATAATCTTGGACAGACTCTTCTCGTTTTTGCCTAATGTTTGTCAAATCAGATAGTTTCATCTCATGAACTCCACTGTAGAAATATTTGTGAAACTGTTTTTCCAGATCGGCCCAATTGTGAACAGAATTATAAGGTAAAGATGAAAACCATGTGAAAGCCGATCCAGACAGAGACAAAGGGAATAGCCTGACTCTTAAAGCGTCAGTAGCCGATGCTTCACCACATTGAGCCAAAAAACGGCTAACATGCTCATAAGTTGATACATTATCTTGTCCTGAGAACTTTGAAAAATCTGGGACCTTGTATCGGCTTGGTAATGGCACTCTTTCAAAATACTCTGGATATGGATGCCGATACAGATTGTCACCATCCCTTGGTTTTAATCCAAACTGTTCTCTCATCACATCGGCTATCATATTGGCCCAAGGTTTCTGCCGAGCTCCATCTTGATGCTGTGATTGTATCGGCTCGTCTTGATAAAACTGCGGCTGATGATATGATTGAGGAGACGTTCTCTGCCGATATTGCACCTGTGGTGAATGAGGTTGATATTGATAATTAAGATTGCCACCTGTGTGGGTCTGAGGCATTCATGGAGCACTAAAATCTGGTTGATTAGGAACAAATTGAGTAGTGGCAGCTTGTTGTTGGAAGGTTGGCGCTTGCTGTCTTGCTGGTGTATGCAGGATCGGCTGAGCAACTGGCTGATTGGGATTGAACATAGTTGCAACTTGCTCAGCTGATATTTGAGGTATGTTTTGCCCTACATGCTGAGGTTGTTGTCGGACCAGTACATGAGGATTAAACTCTACTTGCTTATGTACCGATGCTGGTATCTCTTGTTGAACTGTAGCCGATGTTGACGCTATCGGCTGTCCTGGGGCTATATTTGTGGCAGGTTTTGGCTGGCTGGTCATTAGCGGCCTGTATTGCGGGAAGACCCCATCTGGTAAGAATATTGGTCCTTTGGCTTGATATTCAGCAATAGTACCATCAACCACAGACTTGATCATATTTGTTAAAGTATTGACAAGCACTCCTGACTGGTTGATCAAAGCATGATGCACAGCATAGTCAATTCGATTTTGCAAACTCCTGGGTTCTTCAGGAGACTCTTCTTGCTTAACCCCTTTTTCCTTCCCAGAACTTGATTCTGGCTCTTCATTGTTGGGCAAAGTTACTTTGTACCTCTGAACCACCGTTCCCGATCTAGTCTGAACAAAAGAATGCAAGTACTGGTTTTGAAGCTTGTTCATTATATCCTCCAGCTCTGCCTTTTGTTCCGATGTCAACCTGTCCACTGTCATTGGAATAATATTCTCTGGGTCAACGTCAGTTGTCTTGAAGTCTACCATGATGAAAATTCTTCGGGTCCCACCGAGCGTGCCAAAAGCGTGTTGATGCAAAAAAACACACACTGGCCTGGGAGATCTGCTTAACTCCAGTGCAGGTCCAAAGATTTCTTTTGGGTTCTAGGCGTGCCAATTGGTTTGATCCTGCAACCAATAAGAAACAAAGAAAGAAAACGTAGTTAAATCCACCAATGATAGCCGATCGGCTGGCTTACCGATGACATATCATTGAGCATTGAGCCGATGCAAGATGCATTAAATCGGCTATAACAGACAAAGCAAGATAAAGCTAAACCTACTCAATCGGCTGTGGATATCAACAAAATATAATCTAAGTCTCAAAATATATTTAAACCAAGTGATTGGGATAGATCGGACAGGGCGCCGAGATAGTATGAATCACTTATGTCTAAATATATTATAAAGCGTAGATTATACATGTTCATAGCATAGCCGATTAGGCAAATCTAACATGTATCGGCTAGTACTCCGATACTACTTTATACAGAGATATTATCATGAACAAAATATATTAAACAACTCGTCAAACTAATGTTAAGATGATCCTAACCAGATTTGACAACAAGCTCAATATATTTTACTAAGTTAATATCTCGATATAAAGGGCATATTTAATATATCAAGATAACAAGATGATTATACCAGGTAAGATCGGCTGAAACCCCGACGCTATCTCTATTAGCAATCATAGACAGGCTAGAAACTGTGGTTCTAAACATGATTTAGTAGGTCAAACCTAACTGATGCAGCACCAAACATGTAAAGAAACGCAACGTCTAGATGATCAAGTCGATGAAAACCTTTTCGAGATGGTAGATATATTATATAATCTAGATCAACAACGATATATAACCCTATCGGTTGCTTTTCTGTGAAACAGACATCAGCCGATCTAAGTTATATATTGATATCAATTCAAATTATACAATATATATGATAACTCGACGATTCACACAAACTGGATCAGAGTATCATAAAGATGGAAGCACTAATCCCGAGAGCGCAAGCCGCCATAACAAGTTTTACCTCTTGTCGGAGATCGAAGCCGATGCAGCCCAACTCGAAAGCAAGAACTCGTCGAAAAACAGTGAAAGAGTAAAGGTGGCGATGCGCCGAAGTAGTTGTATTGATTCGTTGTCCTCTTTTACACAAGCCTGGGTTCAATTTATACCCAGAACTACACACTATGTCCTTGTCGGACATGACTCTTATCCCTATTACAACTCATATTAAAGATAATTCCCTAATACAAACTCTAACCAACAATATCTATTAGGAAACTAACATTATATCCTAATTAATAGATATAATTCCCTGCTTAGGACTCAATCCGTACGTGGGAATCCTTATGAAGCTCACCAACCGAATCCGACAAAGACTCTGTTATCCTCCCGTCGGAATCGGCTACATCGGCTATCCTCGTCCGACTCTGTCTCAGCCGATGGTCACGATAGCCGACTCGGTCACCAGCCGATATACACCGTAGCCGGTTCGGTCACCAACCGATTCTTGCTCTGTTTTGGTAACCGCCAGCTTCCTCCAAATCCGCTTCGGTTCTATCTTCAAATCCAATACTTGATTTACCAAATTTGTTCGTTAACAGTACCCCGGAATGTCAGAATCTAAATAATCATAACGTATAAAACAAATAAACATCCAAATAATGCGAAAAATCCAAAATGCTCTAAAATGCATGAAGTCCTCACAGTGGGTTGGTCATATCCTAATTTGATTTTAGGTGAAGAAATTTCTATTTTATCACTGCTATTTTATAAGTTATGAATTTTACAAATTTAACAACAAGAGAATTAGTTATTTGATTAAATTTGTTTTAGGAGGTAGTTTTGTCAAATTCCTTTCATTTAGATCAAAAAGGTATATACTTCTAAGATGTAAGTAGTGTGATTATAATTTTGGGAATATTATAAATTTTCTAGAAATTAAATAAGTCTTATTTTGCAAAATAAGTGTTTTAACATGACTTACAATTTTAGTCTTAATTCCTGTACAGAAAGTACCATATTTTTTTTCACCAAATTAAAGTTCATGCTTTACTAATTCTACATAAATTTAGTTCACTCTATTTGGATTATACTTGAATTTTCTACAATTTTTACAAGTTCTATGTCAACTATTTCTTATTTGAAATTTTAGAAATAAATATCCTTCTGTAAGCATAGGTTTTTATTATACCATATTAAAGTTTAGAATTTTATGGACCTACTGGAGTTGATTTCATCTCAAAAGGAGTTACATTTAATTTGATATGAATTTTACAATTTGGAATAATTTTCTGTTGAAAAATAAAGATTAACTTATTTCCTTTATTATTTTCAAAATAAAAACCCTTGGGTCTACAGGTCAGTCACTGGTTGTTTTGCAGAAAAGCCCCTGGAGTTCCTGGATTAAAACCCGAGGTCCTTAACACGTGCTAATACATATATTATTAAGAATCCCTAAGTTTTAATCTATTTGCAAATGAGTCCTAGGGTCCACATGTCATACATAGAAATTTTACAAATAGAACCTTGCATGTTTTAATTTCTTGCTAAACAAATCCCAGCCTATTAGATGAAGTGGGGCCCACCTGTCATTGGCTCAATGGAGAGAAAGGGAGCAGCAGCAGCTGGCTCAGGCTAGGGCAGCACAGGCGGCTGGTGGAGGGCGGCGGCGGCGAACGGCAGTTCCTCGGCCGGTGCAACCAAAAGGAGAAAGATGCGCCTGCCTCTTGCGCACCCGACGGTGGTTGTCTCATCACCGAAGATGGTCGGAATTGACACCAGCGACGGCTTCTCAGCTGCAGGTGCAAGTCAAGGTCCGGCTCGAATCGATGCGAACGAACACATGCATATGGTCCTATAGGACTCCTAGAGACTTACCAAGGGGTTAGAAATGGTCGGCGGAACTCAGACAGCAACGGCGACTGAGAAAGAACTCCGGCGGCGGTGAAGAGCTCGGGGACAACGTCGCTAGGTCCAATCGGCCATTCAACGGGCAAATCAAAGTATGCCTCGACTCAGGAGCTGCAAGAGGATGGTGTAAGTGCAAGGAATTGACTTGAAGCTCACCGGAGTGGAAGGGATCAACGACGGCGTCGATTGGCCGGGGCTAGGGAAGATGACGGCGATCTCCCTCGTCGGTGGACGATTCATGAAATTGATTGATGGCTTTTGAAGAGGATCTCGAGGCATGGTCGATGGCGCAGTGGCTCGGCCTGCGGTGGACTCAGTCGTGCTGCCCGACGATGATGCCAATGGCGGCACAGTCCGGAGCGCACTCTTGAGCATCGTCGGCACGGAGGTGTTCCCGTCGGTCGGCTGCGCGAAAACGAAATGTGTCAAACTGAAACTTGCTCGGTATGGATGTCACGCCTAGAAATTCACTACCAGAATTTCCAAAGCAAATTGTGTATTAAAATCCCTGTCCAGGACCAGCCAGGGTACATAAATGATAAAGTTGCCATACAGATCCACGTCTTACAAAACAATGAAAATCTCTTACAAAACTGCAGCGGAAAAAAGGAAACAAACTATTCTAATAAACTAAACACTCGCAACGTAGCGACTCCAATCCACAGGCATTCCTCGACGGTAGCAACAAGCCTACTCTTCTGAAAAGTCTTCCTCTGAAACATACTCCAACTCTGGTGTGGGGAAAATAAAGCAAGACTGAGCACTACCCACTGTACTCAACAAGTCATACCGGAAAGGAAAATAATGATGCAAGTAATAACAAAGGAGAGCTGCAAAGGCTATTTTGCATAAAATACGCATTTAAAAACAATAGTTGAAAACAGTGAAATAGTTGAATTAATTAATCATAATTAAACCATCACTGTCCAACGCTACACCACGTTGCGACAGGCCCAAACCACCATCTGTACTACACCAGTTCTATTAAGTCAAATTATTAAAAAAAATTCAACTAATCACGGTGAATCTGGTTGATCGCCCATAACCGCGGGCACGGCTATTCGAATAGTTCTACTCTGATCAGAGGTGTACATCTGTACCCACAAGACACAGCCCCACGACACGTTTCCGCGTGCCGGTATACCACCACGGTACCCCGGAAAGGGACTGTGACAGGACCCTTCGCATAACCTCCTTTAACCAATCGTACCAACTCGGGTTTCACCCCCACCCCTCAAAAGGCAGTGGGCAGCCCCTCCTCGTGCCTTGGTGAATCCGGCAGCCGCATAGACCGTCGCAGGGCCCATCCAAACTCTATCACGCTCACCCTAGCCAGTGTACGTCAGCTAGAGGAAAGCTACACTACAAGCCTAGCCGTTGCCCACGCTGGCTTGTGGTATGCACGGTATTTCTCCCAGGGTTTCCCGTGAACCGGTCCTTAATTGCCATGGGTGCTTCCATCAAAACCATGCACCCACAGCCCACCATTAATCAAGATTTTAGTTGAAACATTTATTAAATCGCCCACGATTAACCATCGTGAGCCAACATGAAATAACCATCATTAAGTACTAATGAAGCTTTAAATATCCCAATTGTGAGCTAATGTTTCTAAGCAGGGCTAAGCAAGTTCTATTGTAGCAACTACTCAAATTATTTCCCAAGCTATCAAAGGAATAAGGTAATTGCAATATAAGGCTGAGTACAATAGGTAAACTATCCCATAAGTGACATTCTAAAACAATGCAGTATTTAGAGAAAAATAAGACTGTTTCGCAATTTAGGTACAACATGATCAAATGAATAAGTATGATTTGCCTTGCTCTTGCGCTGGGTCGACCTCGGCAACGACCTCGAAATAAACGGAAGCGTTGGAATTACCGGAATCTATACGACAAACAAAGCAAACAACAATACATGCTATAAGTCTACTGAAACAAAGAACAAAACTATTTTTAATGGATTCTAGACATTTTTATGTATTTTCTGAGACTTGAACGGACTAAAACGGAGTCCGGATGAATTAGTTATGAATTTTTAAAGTTATATGTGTTTTTACTATAACAAAAAATCCTTAATTATTTATTTATCGCGCAATAAACCCTTAGGACTGATGTCACTGCTGACGTCAGCGGCTAGGGATGACGTCAGCCGTGGCGGCGGCTGCGCACCACGTGGCGCACACGTGGCGCCGACGCGGCGGCCACGTGACGGCCACGCGGGACGGGAACGGGCGGCCGGGATCGGCCCGAGTGGCCGATCCGACGGCTACGCGCGCGGCGGCGGCTAGGGTTAGGGTTTGGAGCCGAGCGGCGTGCGCGGGGCGGCGGCGGCGGCGGCGGCGGCGCACGGGAGGCGGCGGAGCGGCGGACGGGCCACGGCGGCAGCCGAGCGGCGGAGCGGGCGCGGCACGGCAGCGGCGGAGAGGGGAAAAGGGGCGGCGGCGGCGGTGCTTACCGGCGGCGGAAAACGGCGGCGGCGCGGCTTCGGCGACGGCGGCGCTCACGGGCTAGGGTTAGGGTTAGGGCGGCGGCGGCGCGGGGAAAACGAGGAGGGGAGCGCCTCGGGGGGGGATAAATAGGGGCGGCGCGGCGGGAATCCCGCGGGATTCGCGGCGGCGCGGCGCGCGCGTGTCGGAGGCGGACTCGGCCGCGGGCGGGCCCACCCGTAGCGGGTCGAGCGGCGCGGGGAGGCGGCGCGGACTTCCGGGCGGCCTTGGGCCGGCCCGAGAGGGGAAGCAGCGGGGCGCGCGGCGGCTTGGGCCGGCTGGGCCGAAGGAGTGGGGAGGGAGAGCGGCGGCCGAGCGGGCGGCTTGGGCCGGCTGGGAGGAAGGAGAAGGAGGCGCGCGCGACGCCGGCCCGGGAAGGAGGGAAAAATGGGCCAACGGCCCAAGAAGGAAAAGAAAAAGGAAAAAGAAAAAGAAAAAAAGATTTCCCAGGGATTTATTTATTGCACTTGAGGGTTTTTAATTGTTTAAAATTATTTTTAGGGCTCTGAAAATTCCACTAAAAATCCTGTTAATGTATTTTGACATGGGGAACTCAAGAAAAAATTCCACCTTGCCATTTCCACTTCTTTAATGCATTAATTAATTGGATTTTTCTCCAGATTAATTAAACAATTTCTCAGATAAATTATTAAATTTGATTTTTACGATTTGGGAGAACTTCGGGGTGTGACAATGGAGAGGTGAGCATGGAACATGGAAGAGATGGAGATGGCAGTGGCTCGTTGGTGACGGCGGCTATCATCGTTATCACGGCCGGTGGCAAGTTTTCAAAGCTTTGGATAAGTTAGGGTTTCTCTCCCTCGATTGGATTGGCGCAGGAGTGAAATGGGGGAGGAGGTGATGCCACTGGAGAGGGTATAGCAGACGTCGGCGGCTGCCACGGCGGTAGACACGCGTCTAACACCGGCGTCGATCTCTTGCTGCTCTCTGTCTCTCTCTGTGTGTTAGAGCGGTGGAAAAGTATATGCACCGAGTTGGAGCTAGCCTGTGTGACTGCTATATGGGTCCAGGTGATATGCACAGAGGTAACAAGAGAGAGATGGGTATAGAATCTGGTAAACACAGTGCTCACAGAGTATTAGGGTTTTTCCCTATTTAATTTTCTTTCTCCCTCTTTTAAAATTCCAAAACTCAATTTCTGTGTAAAATAAAATAATGTGGATTTTTCTGGTAGTAGTTAAAAATACCTAGTTAAAAATACACAGAAATAATCTATATTTTAATCTGAGGAAAATAAAGAATTTCAGTTCAGCCGAAATTGATTTGAATTTTTAAAAGGTCAAAACCTACAAAATAAATTCTGAAAAAATTATATTAATTCAAGATAAATAGATTAGTATTTTAATAAATTATAATTCCTATAAATTTTTATGTGATAAAATACACATATGAGATGTATGTTAGTTTTGCCGATTAGGGCTTAGTATTAAACTATAGTTTGACTGCTTTGACCTAATTAATTGGGGTTACAACTGTACACATTAAATTATATCAAAATTCCAGTGATATGTATATATTGAATAATACCTACATGAATTTCCCCATGATTTTATATTGCACCAATTATTTTTAAATATTCACTAAGCTTATCTTCACTTATATGCTTCCTATTATAAAATATAATTACTGTAAAATTATATTTAGGTAATTCTTGACCTAATATGATGTTGTTGGGCATGATTTACTTTTAGTTACTCAACTTCATATATTTCATATATATATATCCTTGTAAATATACATTAAGTGTTTGCTTCAGGTTTTTAAGTTAATGCTCATGAGTCCTAATATGAAATGCCAATAAAATCCATAAACAAGAAAAAGAACTCAAATCTCAACAATACATCAGGCAATTACATGCACACACTATGCTTTATTTTCTTTCTTGAAACTATCAAGAAAAAGGTTTTAAATTAATCACGAATTTGTAAATCAAGATTAATGTTCTTAGGCTCGCCCAGGGTTTTTGTATGGAAAATATTTATTGTTTCTAAGTCACAAAAATCATTTTCCATATTTTAGATGCAAAAATGGAAATTTAGAATTTTGGGTATGTTACAGATATTTTACATAAAACCAGCATTTCGAAACATTTAAATATTTAAAGACATTTTAATCCAACACGAACCTATCTCTAGTCAAATTATCATTAAGCCACGCACCGACGCGATCTTGCCTTAACCTAGGCCAACAAGTGCTAACTCCAATTATTTTAGTTTTAAACAGAATTAAATTCTAACTTGGGTACATTGCTCAGCTTGCCCATAACCGAGGGCGCGGCTATTCGAATAGATTAAACTCTGATGAGAGGTGTATATCTTTTCCCACCAGACATGTCTTCCTCACGTGTTGCGACATACCGCATGCCACCACAGCATACGGATGAAAGTCATGACATAACTCGTCATTTAGTACTGCCCTAAACAAAGAAGACCGACATAGACTTCCCCCGCCAGGCGCCCTGGGTCGAGCGGACAGTCTATGCCCCCGGGCGTACTGCCAAAGACGTCAACCCCACCAAGGGCTTCATCCATCCCTATCCGTGTCTTTTTTGTTCATGACCGTACTAGACGACGTGTTAACCCTTACCCATTAGACAAGTGGTAGTACGGAATATGCTTTGCAACAGAGGCCCGAAGACTGGTCCTTATGATGGCCAAGGTGTGACTAACAAAACCAAGCACCCGGAGCCCAGCCGAAAACAAGTTTGGGGAAAATTTTGAAGGGGAAACATCACTTCATGGCTAAACAACCGCTAAACCAAAATTACCATTATTTACAAGTTATTCACAATTCTAATTATTAAAAATTAACTCTAATTGTTTCTATGTAAGCAAGGCAATAAGCATATTCCTAAGGTTTCTAGTAAGCACCACATATATAAAGTCCTTACTAGCTTTATTTTTCCTACGGTTATCAAGAGTCAAAGTAATACAAATAGTAAGGTCGTAACGAGAGGAATCAGTAAGGCTAAACAAAACGGTAATAATCGCGGGAATTTAATAAAGCGAAATGCAATAATTTAAATAAAAATTCAACAAAATATTTTGAAGCATGAGGAATTCAACAAAAATTCCCACACTCCGGTTTGGGTTGAATCTTGGGGATTTTTAATTGTTCAAGGCTATTTTTGGCTTTTACAATTTCTAGAAATAATTTAGACAATAAAATTTTACGGTGATTTTTAGGGCGCAATATGTAATGATCCCACTCATCCAAGTGGTCTTATATAAATAATATGCTTAGCCAAAGCCAAAAACATTTTGGAAAAAATTACATAGCAAATAACCTTAACAATAAAGCTTGTTACATAGTGAACATAATCAATGGTATCATATTGTGTACATATTGCCAAAGCAAATATGTCTAAGTCCCTATAAGACACACAATTTCACCATCCTCAGAAATATATGGCATTTGTGGTATAAAATCCGAGTTAATAAAACCAATAAATAGATTTACCAACCACCGGAATAATATGACCAAAATATAATCAGCCTATGCCATAATATTGGTCTTAATCAGAAAAGCACACAAATGTGGCAAGATTGCATTGATATAATATAAAATCAATTGCTTTGTAAAAAACCAAACAGCTCCTGCAACCTATAGAAAAGTTAGCAGGACAATTATAAAATACTTTCCTGTTTGTCACCTTCCAAATTGCATCGTACCAACTCCTAAAAAGTTGTGTAACTGCTGTATGAAAGGATTTTGAAGGTATTGGGCAATAGAGCACATGCATATTGCCAAGACAAATTTGCTTAAGTCTCTAGAGACACGTGACAAGCCACACCTAAGATATGGGCTGTAAGCATCCCATGGGCCTCGACCCAAACGAAAGATGCTTACCGATACCCTTAAAAGATGACATGCATAGCACGCCTATAATATGCTCCCGAGTGACAAATCTCCCGGGTGATGTAGACCAAGCGCATCTCATCTGAGCAAAGTTTTGTTTCCAAGTAGTTATCCCTCATGTGGTGTACCAAAGTAGATTAGATAATTGAATCCCGACTGGCGCAAGAACTCAGCTTGTGACCCTTGTGGATAATGATTGGTCCAGACCTTGAGCGTAGGAAATAAGCTCGCGGCCATGTATTCATGTTGCATATATCTGGAATAAGTCCAGATTGATGGTATGATCCTCATGCTAGAGCTAGTAAGCCCCTGAGCATGTTGCTTGTCCTTCTGTCACAGTCGAGGTTATCCATTGGTGGCAACTGATGCAGTCAGCATGGAAGCGAGAGCACCAATGTGGAGATGAAATTGCCCATCAGAGATGACGAAGATGTCGGTGGTGGAGACGTTGTTGTCCATCAACAGCGATCCATCGCAGCAGAAACAGCCGGTTGTAGAAACAAAGTTGCCCGTCAATGGTGGCAAAATAAATTAGGCCGAAGAGACATGGCAAGATGTTGATAAAGATGGCGATGTTGATGAACTAGTCAAATTTTAGTGTAGACAAAGCCCAAACTCCTGAAGCAAAGAATTTGGTTGACAGTAGTTGACTGAAGATGAAGTTAATGTTGATGACGAAGGTGTCGATGGTGACGTCACTGATAATAATCCATTAAACTGTTGAGAAGATATCAAAGCTCGAGTAGTTTCCTTGACGCTAACGCGTGCATGATGAAGATTGATGCAACGCCTCTTGATTTATGATGATGGTAGTGGAACTTGATGTTGTAGCTGTTGAAAATGCTTCAATTGGAGCAAAGTAGATGCTGTCGTCCAACTCGTCGAATTTAAGTTGATTGGTTGATAACTCCAAACTCCTGCTCTGAAGAGAGGATGGAGATAATGACTCCCGGAGTTGACTCGTTGCCTAGTTAATTGATTGCTTTATCTTGACATAACGCATGTCGAATTTTGAGTCTTGTATTTGTGTAGCCTCTGACTCTATGCTTAGTTGGGAAACAACTGAACATAGAGTCAAGAATTGTAGCTTCTCATTGAGTAGCAATCGCTTGAGAGAAAATATGCTTTGAGAATGTCCGAGTAGAAATCTTGAGGATTGGAATACCACTTGTTGTAGTAGATTAACACGGCGTCATATTTGGTGGCGCAATCCCACATGTTGAGGCTCTTGAAGACGTCGTGGTTGGTGAAGTAACGAAGCTTGCATACTAGAGGCAATAGAATTTGCTGGTGCCAAAGACAATGAAGATGAAGTCGCTCCACAATGGTGACTGTCGAAACTTGGTCTCAGCAATAAGAAATTCGGGGTAGCAGTCAACGGCCCAGCACGACGGGTTAGTAGACAAAGGGATTTAGACAGGTTCAGGCCTTCTATGAAGAAGTAATACCCTACTCTTGTTTCGAGGATTTGACCTGCCGGGTGGTTTTATTGATCTCTTGAACTCTTGCGTACTGTAAGTCGTGTGATCATATATCGTCTTATATAGTCCTAGAGGATAGGCTTACAAGTTGGAGACCTAGTTACATACGACATCGGACTCAATCTTACCAACTTTGGACTATAAGTCGTTACCTTATTATAATGGTAACGTAATACTCAAGTCCTAAGCCGGTTTACACAATCATGAGTCATAACGTATCCCCTATGGTAAGTCGGATAAGCTGGCCATGTGGGTATATGGTACCCATAATCTCCACAGTAGCCCCTGAGACCTTCACAGTCGACGAGATAATTTTGCCTCAAACCAGAATAACACATAGCCGAGTACCTCCTTAGCCGAGTGCTTCTATCGCCGAGTGCTTCCATCATCTTTGCCTGAGTCTCCCGAGTGCTTTATCATCCAATAAGAAGGCTGTGAAGGGCTGAAAACATCTCAAAAAATAATAGATATTTCTGAAGAATAGATATTTAGGTGCATCGACTGATGCAGCTAATTAGGTGTAGCCCCCGACTATGTGTTTAGTTAAAACAAACTAAGCATATAGTCAAGAACTATAATAATCACACTCATCTGAGTGATATAAATAAATGCCTAGCCTAAGCCAAAAGCAATCATAAAAAATCATATGACACATAACCTTATAATCAATATAATGAATCCGAGTACTGGCAAGCTCATGCTTATCCGAGTCGTTATGCCCGAGTCCTCTCAGAGCATACAACTCAGCCAACCTCAGGAATAGAAAATCCGAGTTAATAAACTCATAATAAATTTACCAGTCATCTAAAAAATATGACCAAAATATTAAAAAGCCTAAGCCATAATACTGGTCTTAATAAAAAGAACACACCAAGGTGGCAAAATAGCATTGATATAATAGAAAATCAAATGCTTTGTAAAAACCAAACAACTCCTGCAACCTATAAAAAAGTTACTAGGACAGTTATAAAAAACTTTACTGTTTGTCACCTTCCAAGTTGCATCGTACCAACCCTCAAAAAGGTGTGTAACTACTGTATGAAAGGATTTTGAAGGCATTGGGCAATGAGACACGCGCATATTGCCAAGACAAATCTGCTTAAGTCCCTAGAGACACGTGTCAAGCCACACCTGTAGTATGGGCTGTAAGCTCCTGATGTGTCTCGGCCCAAACACGAGAAAGCTTACCGATACCCTAAATCTATAAAGCGACGTCATCTTCCGCGCAGCTTCATCTTCCAAAAATTTCCCCTTTCGCGCTCCTGTTCAGAAGCTCCTTCGAAGAAACCTAGAACTCATGCGTATCCAAATCCATCCATCCAGAAGCTCAAGCTCCATCAAGATTCACCATGCACAACCAGCTTCCAGCATTTCCTCCAAGAATCTCCACTCCCAGCTTCAGATTCACCTCCCCCAATACGCATCCATGGCAGAGGAGAGAGAAATCCCCTTCGACCAATGGGCAACTGTCACGCCCAGAAATTCACTACCAGAATTTCCAAAGCAAATTGTGTATTAAAATCCCTGTCCAGGACCAGCCAGGGTACACAAATGACAAAGTTGCCATACAGATCCACGTCTTACAAAACAATATAAATCTCTTACAAAACTGCAGCGGAAGAAAAAACAACTAATCTAATAAACTAAACACTCGCAACGTAGCGACTCCAAACCACAGGCATTCCTCGACGGTAGCAACAAGCCTACTCTTCTGAAAAGTCTTCCTCTGAAACAACCTCCAACTCTGGTGTGGGGAAAAATAAAGCAAGACTGAGTACTACCCACTATACTCAACAAGTCATACCGGAAAGGAAAATAATGATGCAAGTAATAACAAAGAAGAGCTGCAATGGTTATTTTGCATAAAATACGCATTTAAAAACAATAGTTGAAAACAGTAAAACAGTTGAATTAATTGGTCATAATTAAACCATCACTGTCCAACGCTACACCACGTTGCGACAGGCCCAACCATCCACCTAAACTAAACCATTTCCATTAAGTTAAATTATTTGAGAGTTCAACTAATCACGGTGAATCTGGTTGATCGCCCATAACCGCGGGCACGGCTATTCGAATAGTTTTACTCTGATCAGAGGTGTACAACTGTACCCACAAGACACAGTCCTACAACACATTACTGTGCGCCGACATACCACCACGGTATACCGGAAAAGGAGCTGTGACAGGACCCTTCGCATAACCCTTCCTAACCAATCGCACCACACCTCAGGTTTCGCCCCCGCTCCGCTTCCCGGCAACGGGCAGCCCCCTCTCGTGCCTTGGTGAATCCGGCAGCCAAGCAACCGGTATATCCCTGGCCGACTCAACTCCATCACACCCACCCTTTCCGGGGAACGTCGGCTAGGAAAAAGCTATACTCCGAATCCAGCCATTACCCACGCTGGCTTGTGGAAAGTACGGTAATTCTTCCAGGGTTTCCCGCGAACCGGTCCTTAATCGTCATGAGCATGACCATCAAAACCATGTGCTCACAACCCACTATTAATCAATATTTTAATTGAAACATTTAATTAAATCACCCACGATTAACCATCGCGAGCCAACATGAAATAACCATCATTAAGTATTAATGAAGCTTTAAATATCCCAATTGTGAGCTCGAGCCGCCGCCCCGCCGCCGCCCGCGCCGCTCGGCCCCAAACCCTAGCCGCCGCCGCGCGCCTCAGCCGTCGGATCGGCCACTCGGGCCGATCCCGACCGCCCGCTCCCGTCCCGCGTGGCCGCCACGTGGGCGCCGCGTGGCTGCCGCGTCGGCGCCACGTGTGCGCCACGTGGTGCGCAGCCGCCGCCGCGGCTGACGTCAGCCCTAGCCGCTGACGTCAGCAGTGACGTCACCCTAGGGTTTATTGCGCAATAATTAATTAAGGATTTTTTCTGTTTTAGTAAAAACACAGATAACTTCAAAAATTCATAACTAATTCATCCGGACTCCGTTTTAGTCCGTTCAAGTCTCAGAAAATTCATAAAAATGCAGAGAATCCATTAAAAATAGTTTTGTTCTTTGTTTCAGTAGACTTATAGCATGTATTGTTGTTTGCTTTGTTTGTCGTGTAGATTCCGGTAATTCCGATTCTCCGGTTTACTTCGAAGTCGTTGCCGAAGTCGACCCAGCGCAAGAGCAAGGCAAGTCATACTTATTCATTTGATCATGTTGTACCTAAATTGCGAAACAGTCTTATTTTTCTCTAAATACTGCATTGTTTTATAATGTCATCTTATGGGATAGTTTACCTATTGTACTCAGCCTTATATTGTGATTACCTTATTCCTTTGATAGCTTGGGAAATAATTTGAATAGTTGCTACAATAGAACTTGCTTAGCCCTGCTTAGAAACATTAGCTCACAAATGGGTTATTTAAAGCTTCATTAATACTTAATGATGGTTATTTCATGTTGGCTCGCGATGGTTAATCGTGGGTGATTTAATTAAATGTTTCAACTAAAATATTGATTAATGGTGGGTTGTGAGCACATGGTTTTGATGGTCGTGCTCATGACGATTAAGGACCGGTTCGCGGGAAACCCTGGAAGAAGAACCGTGCGTACCACAAGCCAGCGTGGGCAACGGCTGGACTTGAAGTGTAGCTTTCCTCTAGCCGACGTACATTGGTTAGGGTGAGCGTGATGGAGTTTGGATGGGCCCGGCGAGGGTCTATGCGGCTACCGGATTCACCAAGGCTCGAGGGGGGGCTGCCCACTGCCTTTTGAGGAGTGGGGGCGAAACCTGAGGTGGTACGATTAGTTAGAGGGGGTTATGCGAAGGGACCTGTCACAGTCCCTTTCCGGGGTACCGTGGTGATATACCGGCACGTGGAAACGTGTCGTGGGGCTGTGTCTTGTGGGTACAGATGTACACCTCTGATCAGAGTAGAACTATTCGAATAG